>JANHGB010044958.1:0-50866 GCA_026283785.1 Coracopsis vasa | reverse complement strand
GCTGCTCCCCCCGGCACCGGAGCAGCAGCGCTCCTTCTGCCTCTTCCCTCCTTCCCTCCCTCGGGCGCGGCGCTCACCGCGGGAAAGTTTCGAGGCCACGTCAACCCGCAGCGAGAGGAAGATGCAAAGCAGCCGAGAAACGGGCGGGTCAGGAGAGAGACTACTCTTCCTCTTTCCCTCCCTCGCCGCCCGCTTGCGGCAGGGAGAAGTTCAAATGCGCTGCTCCTGTAAATCGAGTGGAGTCTGGTCAAGCTTCCCCACAGCCGCAGAGAAGCAGAATCGAGAGGGCTGAAAAAGGTGCGGGTGGTGGGGAGTTCATTAGTCGTTTATAAGGCCAGGTTCTCTTGCTTGGGGATCTACAATGGCAAGAGCCCTCAAAGCGTCTGTTGCAGCATGGAGCAAGGCTGTTAAGTGGGGAGATAATAGTTTGTCTTAAGAGTGGGACGAGAAAGGAAGCCTGTAACTGAAAGCAAAGATTGGTGGCAGGTGCAGGGGAAATCTGGGTAGTTACTCCTTGGGCTTTTCTTACACAGCAAGAGTTGAGACAAACAGTGGTGAAGAGGATGGTGACCACCAAAGCAGATTTACTTGTGTTTCCAACTAGACACCAGACTGATTTGACTAATATAAAGATATGTTTGAATCAGGTTTGCTGGAAATACTTCTCAGTCACTGTTAGATTAGTTCTCCTACCTATCAGAAGATAGTATATTACTACAAATAATTAACAGAATATAACAAACGACCAATGCAAGTCTACCCTTATCAGTTAATTTTTCACACACAAAAAAAGTGCTATTTCATTGCTTATATAAAAAGATCGCAAGTTCAGAGAGAGATGCTCCAACAAGCCAATGCCGTATTTCTTCTGTCCTTGAATCTTCCTACTTAATATTAGGCACTTAAAAGACTGACTGAGGTAATTCCTTCCTGGAGCACGTGCTGAACTGATCAACACCACCTATTTCCTTCATTGTGGGTACTTTGACAAACAGGTTTGCTGAAAACCCAGTGCCACTACTTTGATAATCTGCATGTATTCCCAGTGGGATGAAGTTTTTCCTGGTGCCCAGCCCAACCCAACCCTTTGTTGCAGTGCCTTAGGCTGGTCTGGATCTCCACTTATAGGGAACAGTACCCTACTTGGTCTACATCCCCCTCTTGCACAAAAGGAGTACTAAGTCAGTTAGAAGTTTATCTGTTAAGCAAAACCTAAACAATATGTTTACAATCAAAAAGTTTAAATAATTAAAATCACTAATCTGCCCACGTGCTGAAATGCTAAACTGGTTTGGTTTGTTTGTCATGTTCGGCTGGTTGGGATTTTTGCTGTCAGTCACTTTCTGCTGGGGCACAGAAGTAAGGCCTTTCTATTCACAGAATGAGCTTGCTCAGGCAAGAAAGTTTTAAATCACTGTTTTCTTCAGTTAAATGAGTTCAGACAGGAAAAGAAATAATCTTATGAGAACTAACTACAGAGAGAAGATGGGTAAAACAAATTACTTATAAAAGCAAGTTATGTATTGAAGATGTTTCCCAACTCCACATCCCTTCAATGGATTCAGGACTTTATATACAAAGTCTTCTTGTTAGGAAAGCAAATTTGAGTTTTAATTCCTGCCAGCTTGCCTACTGACAGTCAGAACTGAAAGAAAAAACAGTAGGAATGATGAACTTATTCTTAAGTAATTCCTTTTTCCAGTCCTTTAACGTGTTATGGAATGTCCTGGGTTCAGCAGTAGCAGTCATTTTTCTCCTTCTTAGTAGCTGATGCAGTGCTGTGTTTTTGACTTTCAGCCTGGGAACAGCACTGATAACACCGATGTTTTTAGTTGGTGCTCAGTAATGTTTACTCTGACCAAGCACTTTTTGAGTCTCATGCTCTGACAGTGAGGAGGGGAAGCCTGGAGGAAGCACAGACAGGACACCTGACCCAAACTAACCAAAGGGGTATTCCATACCACAGCAAGTCATGCCCAGTATATAAACTGGGGGCAGTTACCCAGAAGGGCTAGATTGCTGCTCGGGTCGGGCTGGGTATCGGTTAGTGGGTGGTGAGTGGTTGTATTCTCTTTCCTTGTTATTTCCCTTACCATTATTATTGGTAGTAGCAGTAGTGGTTTTGTATTATACCTTAGTTACTGGACTGTTCTTATCTCAACCCATGGGAGTTACATTCTTTCAATTCTTCTCCCCATCCCTCCAGGAGTTGGGGGAAGAAGAAGGGGAGGGATTGAGCGGCTGCATGGTTCTGAGTTACTAGCTGGGCTTAAACCACAACACACACTTGCACCCTCTCAGTAACTGGTAAGCACAGCTCACATATGGGGTTTGTTTGCTTTTTTTTTTTTTTACATGTCTCTCTCCTTATTCCTACATTCAAGAATGAGTCGCTTACAATAGCTTCCTGTTTGCTGCTGTAAACATAATCTTATTATTCCCATGCTCTGCTAACACAACAGGAAATGCCAGAGCAAAACAGCACTGCAGCCTGCTCAGAGACTGCAGCCAAAAGCTCCTACAAATTCTCCTGATTTATAGGGGCACCAGAGGCACTTGGTGTGGTTAGTCCAATGGAGCTGTTTAGGCCTAAACAGCCACGGATGAAAACAAGAACACAACACTCCACAAACCCCAAGTTTAGTTGGAAAACAAGGGCATTCATTGATTTCAAACTTACTCAGGTAAACATTATTGCTGCCCCCAAACACAGGCAGTCCTAAAGAGCAGATTTTGGAAGCTCACTAACAGGACTTCACTGAGCCTCCAAAGGGGAATCCAAACATCCTCTCTTCAGCTCAAAGAAAAGGAGTGGGGCACACAAGGCAACTGCGCTCTAGCTCCACACCTGTCAGTGTTAACTGTAACTCAGAAAGGAGGAGGACAATACACTACTACCACTATCTGGCTTTCTGCTACATCCTTGAAGGACTCTTTAGGAGGAAGAAATAGCTTGGAAGTACAGCACTATTTTCCTTACTTTTTCTTTGTGCATAGCCAGCATCTTTCCCTGTCACATAGCCTTTGGCAAGCAGAACTCAGGTACCCAACAGACACCAAGAGGGAACCACATAGCTACTGCTTTGTGCTAATCAAAACACATACCTGCAAAGTGCATTTCTAATCAAACTCTCTGTTCCTGCCAGCATGCTTCTTGATAACTAGAAGCGAAACAATGCAGCAGGAATGATAAACTTAATTTTAAATAATTGTTTTTTCCACTCCTCTAATGTGTTATGGAATATCTGCAGTCTAATTTTATTTAAAGTTCAGAATATTACTCTCCAGCAACATGCAGCCACAAAAGACACCTTAATCCCTCTAACTGTACAGAGGTTTGAAGTTACAGAACCTCTGATGTAAAGCAAATCAAAGAGCAAAGAAAAGACTATCAACAGCTGGCACTGCCCTAAAGAACTGCAGTCCCAATGGTGCAGATTCTTCACTCCAGCCAGGTTGTGACCAGCACTAAACCCAGGAGGTAGCACAACTGGTTTATGGTGTCGAGAGACCAATTTTGTCCTTGCCTTGTTTTGGAGACTCCACAGACATCCTCCCCACAAAGGGCACACAAAGTTGAAATGGTCTGTATCTATGTAAGTGAAACAGTTTGCAAACTGGAAATTACACATTAAGAGAAGAAGGAACTTTACAGCCTGGAAGATTTTACTTATCTTCACACTGAACTGTGCTTGCAGTGGAGGCTTTCAGATTTGCAGTCAGCATTTGACTGTACCTAAATACTGGGCACAATGTGCTGTGGTATGGAATACCCCTTTGGTTAGTTAGGGTCAGGTGTCCTGTCTCTGCTTCCTCCTGGCTTCCATTCCTCCCTGGCAGAGCATGAGACTCAGAAAGTCCTTGGTCTTTAGTAGCACCAGCTACTAAGGAGAAAAATGACTGCTAATGCTGAACCCAGGACAATAACACTGCAGTGGATGCTGCAAAGATAAAATCCACCAAATCAGTCCCCCGCTTTCCATTACAGCACAGAGAGGAAGCAAGCAAACTCTTAAGGGAGATCATCATAGCAGGATAACAGCAAGCTGTCCCAAAACCACACTGTGCTCTGTTCACTAGGCTACACTGGCATCCTGGCTGCCACAGAAACACAGGTGTTTCTGCCTGCACAAAGATCAAGACTAGTGCAAGTTGTCACTGCTTTCAGGAAGCAGGCATGAGGAACAGTGGATATGGTGTCATTAGCTCTGCTGTACTCCAGCAATTCCCAGCCCTCCCAACTGCCTGGGCACAAAGGATGCCCATGACACTATTTTTCCGTTTCTTCTCTTACTACAGGCAACGTCAGTCTGACATCCCCCAAATCACATGATTCTGCTTGATCACTGCTTCTTTCATCACACAGTTGTGTTTACACAACCACCATGGTAGGATTCAGTCTTGATCCAGAAACCGTCAAAGCTGGCAACATGCCACAGAGTGAGAATACTGAGCAGAACCTGGGCATGAAGCCCCCACTCCACACAGGAGTGCCCAGAGCAGGGAACCTCACTGTCTTGCACTTGTTTTCATGCCATTCTCCAAGTCCCCAGCCTCAATCCCTGCCACACAGAGTCCTAAGCATTCATACCTTTAATTTGTCTGTTACCTTTTTTGTACAGAGAAAACAAGAATCCAAACTCTCAGGAGTATCTTGAGCCATTCTGTTGTGTAGCAGCCTTTCTAAGAGCAAGGCTGTAAACAGCTCCTAAATGTACAGCCCAGAGCAGAGAACAAAGACAATTGTTTGGCACACTCCTGAGAGCTTAGTGTTCCATAAGCTGCCAGCAGGCTTTTGTCCTTGGCTTTAAGGACCCATGCTGAAGACCCTTTCTTGGGACAACCAGTCACAGAAAGTCAACACTGATGGATACCACTCATTTTACCCTTTCTTGTATGGGTCTGTCAGGTAGAAGCAAAAGTTATTCCTTCATTTATCCCTTTCTCTTCCTAGGGCATCTTTGGACCTTGTTAAATAACTACACTACAACACAGCATCAACAGAGAGTGAGCTCAGAGGGCTACTTCATTAGCAGTATCGTATACTTTGTCATTCACATCAGTACAAAGAACAGATCAAAGGCTGCTGTTTCAGCCTGGGAACTGTATACACCCTTTTGCACTATCATGAACTACACAAGGGAGAAGTTCATGGGAGTTCAAAACAAGGGTCTGACATTCCTTCCTAGCCATTTTGTAAAAATTAAAGAAACTCAGGAAAGCTTTGTTTTTTTCTTTAAGGGCTTTCAAACTCATCACAAAAACACTTCAACTAAGGTTCTTCAGATGTCTCATTCAACACTCTTCCTGCCAGCCCTGCTGGCAATGTGTTCAGAAACAAGGATAAATGAACCCCTAAAACTACCAGGCTTGCTGCTGTTGTTACATGAATTTGGGAGGGAACAGACAATAGTCCAGCTGGATCAGATTCCATAAGGACAATCATATATTTAATGCGTAGGCCACATTCAGCTAGAATCAGTAGGAGTGGCATAGTACTCATACATCGGAGAATCTTATTTCAAAACAGAGCAGGAACACAGACCCTCCATAGAGGAGGATCTGCAGTTGCTGCAGAAAGAGAGTTACTGCCTTTGCATAACATTCAAGCAACAAATCATATTCACAGAGTCATATAATTACATTTAAGTACATATCAGGTTATGCTCCAACTACATAAGGCACAGAGATGGAACAAAATCCTACAGGATAACATAGGGAGTCTCTGGAGAAGACTTGGAGGGGAATGAAATAAAGCTTTCACTGACAAGTGAAAAGGGCTCTCCAAGCCCTGGGATGTGACTGCTTTGGTTATTAGCTGCAAACCTTTTACTTCCTTTTGGGAAAAGGATAAACACAACAAATCTCCTCCTCCCAAACCCCATCCCACCCAAGCACCTTTTCCCTTCTTCCCGGAGAACAAAGTGGGAATCTCTTGTTCCAACAAGTTACCAAACATGTTCCTCTCTACTGCTCAGAAGATAGCTGAGAACTGCCTCCAACCACATACTTCTCCTTGCAAGGGTGCCAACACAATCCAGGTTCGGGAGCCTCACGATCAGAGAGTCTTTTATCTTTGAAGCAGCAACTGGGACTTCTGCATGGCCACACAGCTCCAGGTGAAAGGCCTTCTGCCTGCAACCCTGCTCTGATCCATGCTTTTAACTACCCACCTGCCTTTTCTACCACATTCCTGTACAATGCAAGGAATACCTCATGATAGCGACAGGCAGAGGAAGGACAGATCCTCTCTACACTCAGCCAACACAGCAGCAGGATTCCTGCGCTTCCCACACTGCCAACAACACTGTAACTAAGGTTTTATTCACAGCTTGTACTCACCTCAATGCTCCACCATCACAGCCTGATAGCAAGCTATAAAATACATCTCCTACCACATGCTGCTAGTAAGACGCAACAATCATAGCAATATTAGCTCTTCTTCCTTCACTTGGAAAGGAGGAAACAGATCCTTACCTGCTGCCCTCAACCGTTGCTCTAGCTGTGAATACTTGAATCAGGATTCACCCTTACTGTTCTCAAACCTCTCAATCCTTTTAGCAGATGATACATTAGTTCTGCCTTGTGCCTAAGCACCCTTAGGAGGGTGCTTCTAATGGATAATTAACAGCACTTCATTATTCCTCCAGGTGGTCTGACTGCATTTATTTATGAATATTGCAGCACCACGTGAAAAGCGCAGATTGCCGAGGGGCCGGGAGGGCTAACGCAGCCCGCTCAGCCGCACCTCCTGCCTCAGTGCCCCCTACACGGCCCCTCCAACCCCTTCATGGCGCCGAGGCCGCCCCCCGCGCTGTGAGGAGAGGGTGGAGCGGGAGCGCCGGCCCCTCATGGCGCCGAACCCAACGGCCCCCTGGCGACCGTTAGCGGCCTCGCGGGAGCTCGCGCCCGCGTCAGGCGTGAGGTGAGGCGGCGGCCGCCATTTTCCCGACGAGGGCCGCAGTGGGGAATGCGGCTGTCAGACCTAAACCACCAGCCCCGCCGCCTCTCACGGGCAGAGGTTGCTGCCTGACGGCGGTGGGAGGCTGCCCCGCTGCTCAGGCAGGCGGGAGAAGTGGTGGAACCGCGATTCAGAACCGGGACATACCCGCATCCAGCTTTGACAGCGGGATGGCTCTGGCCATTGGCGACGCCCTCACACCCCCCTGCGCTGAGGAGAACACCGTGGCAAGGGAGGGGATATCGGCTCATTGGTGGGTCTTTCTGCCTGGAGGGCTCAATGGGTCAATGCAGGGTGATGCTGAACCTCACCTGTAGGCTGGGACCGCAGGATGAAGGACAGGATCGTGTGTCCACATAAAGCAGGGAAATGTACCCCGCAGGAGAGAGCACTAGCTGTAAAAACTGATTCCTTTGGCAAGAAGTAACAGAGATTAACTGAGAAAAGGGACTTAATCCTCTCTGACTCTCCTGGCAAGGCTGACTGCAATGGCAGAGGATACACCATGACTTGTTTCCATGCAGAGCAGCAGCACGCAGTGGTTGAATGTAGGAGGAGCTGCACCCCAAACACTGGAAACCAACACAAGCGTTTAGATGACAAGCGATTTTATTTTGCAAAACAATCACTATACAGCAACAAATACAATTGCAAATCGGATTGAAAAACATGAACTACCTACCACCAGCCATTCAAGAAATGCCTCTTATGGTAACAGGCTCTAGAATTATCAGAGAAAAACACAGGTTTGTAACAGCAGACTGTATTCCTTGACATCCCAGCATACAGCATGATTATTTGTTGGCTTTTTCTCTTTGCTAAAGTTGAAGTGGCTTTTATGTGCTTGACTTTTCCAAGTGTGAAACTAATTTACCTTCCTGCAGTGGGAATTGCTGGAGTTGCTTTAGCAATCTGACTAGTCAGTGAACTCAACAGACACCTAGGCTAGAAATCTACCTGCGTTGATTTTCATAGCAAACATGATCTGCTCTTCAAGGCGTTTGCCTTTGAAGGGATATTTGTACTTGAGTTTCAAACGGTATTTGGTCCAGCATGGAAAAAACTTCTGCTCACGTGTGGTAGTCCACACAGGCTGCCTTTCGACTCCCTTTGGGTCGTGCATATAGGCAAACTTAGGTCTGTAAGCAGTCACGATGAGGTTACTACTGTACCTTAGCAGCATGTTGAATGGATAGTACCATTTACTGCTGTACAGTGAAAATATACATAGCCCTTGTGGGCATACAATGTCCCTCATCAGTATTAGTTTTTCCTTAACAGTTGCTGGACAGAGCTTTGCTCAACTTTGATTTCGTTTTGCTTGTGGTTAGATGGAAACAGAACTCTGCAGATGGGGCAGAAGCACTTTTGTCTCTACAACTTGATGCATTATTAATTTGGGGCTCTCCCCTATCTATCCAAACAAGATTTCACCATTCCTTTTATCTGGATTATCTCTGCTTTGTTACAGAGTTGGGTCTCGGGTACCCAGCATACCTGCTGGCTCAACATGCCTGTGGAAAAGAAACACAACGGATGCGGGTTCCAGGAAGCTGGCCCTATCTTCTTTAGTGGGCATTATGTATTTACAAACTGTTGTTTTAAAAACCAACACTCTTCTTGAGAAGATTAGTATGAGCATTTCAGTGAACACCTAGAGTCATGTAACATAACTTGGGGGTTTTATTTATTTATTTATTTAACAGCACAAAACTCTTGATTTCATCTGACTCCACGGCGCTCTAGCATTCTGTCTATGGAAGTATGATTATGATTACAAAGATCTTTGCTCAAATCAAGACAAGAAAGCTCATTTTAATGCACGAAATAAATGACTTGGAGTGTTACACTGCTATATCTTTGGACTCATAGGTGGATTAACTAAGCTTCATTTTCTAGAATATGTTCAATTTAAAGGATAATAAAAAACCTTGACTCCCTAGTTAACACTGTTCTCATTAGCTAGTGTTCAGCTTCAGAGAAGCTGAGGTTCAGTAGTACTGTAGTTTCTTTCCCACATTGGCCGAAGGCATAAAAAACCCCCCCGCTCAAGGTTAATTTATAGTAATTGGCAGTATGACCAGAGCAATGTGTTATGCTGTTGTTTTTCCTTTCCATCTTTGTTGTTTTTCCAGGAAAAATGGGAAGAGGCCTTTAATGTACCTCCCTTGACACTGTTTCCATGGGAATTGTAGTATTACTCTAACCAAAAGTATAACAAATACAAGGCAGAAATCCAGATGCACTTAGCATGGTTCTAAACTCCCTCTCCTTTTTATAAAACAACTGACTTACAAGCAGTATTAGGTACTTTACAGTGTGAAAAAGCTTTTTGCGGAGCTGCAGTGTCATGTGTGGGGCTGTTAGGAGTTCATCTTCAGTAAAATTTTTAGAGATGTAACCATTTTTGGTTTTTGTGCTGCTGTGACAGCTTAGCCAAAATCCCCCTTTGGTCCACTGAACATTTACTGTCTAGTAACTGTGCATTTACTACCTGAATTTAATGGCGGGGAATCCTGTGCTATTAATTATTAGAATCCTTCTCCACAGACATAAAAATCTCTATGAGTCTTTTCAGATCAAAGCCCAACACACACACACACACACACATACAAATTAAGAAGGAAAAAGAACAGATCAACAGCTTCCAACACACAATGTTAACCTAATACATGTATCGAGTATAGCTCAACTGACAGTGCAAAGTTTAGTTGAGAGATTTCAAAAGGAAACGATCAAACAATCTGCAAGAATGTAAACTGGTCATTCCATATGTCTACTGTACATATAGTACCAGCAGATGATTATCTGCTGATGCGTAATACTACCATGTTACCTTCAGTGTTCTCTTAGTGTCCATAAGATAGTGTCGGAGTTCCCACAGGTAACTCCATTGGATCGGTCGTTTATGTATCTCTGCCTTCCGTCTTTTATGCCCACTTTTCCTTATACTTTTTATAGTCAGTATGATCCCACTTTGCTCAGGTTTTAAGATGCCCTATTTATTGATGAACCACTATGGCAACACAGTCTAGGGGGTTCATTTTATTTATCCACATACTACAACTTACAGGCATCTCTGTTATGTTTGTCACTGTTATCTGAGTGCCTGAGTGTATGAGTCATCACTAAAGTAGTGGAAAAAACCATATTAATACTTTTTTCTGCATTTCAACTTTAGCAAAAGAAAAAAAGAAATAAATCTAACATTAAGTGTTACTACAGGAGTTAAAAAAAAACCAAAACAAGACCAACCAACCAAAACAAAAAATAAAATAAAACAAGGAAGGAAAAAAAAAACAACCCCAGAACCAAACTATTGTGGATTTTTTTTTAAATTCAGAATCCAAACTCAGCCATCTTTGGAGACCCTTTTACAAACATCCGGACCCCACAAAAATCATACCTTTGTGAAGAAAGGGAGAGAAGGGAAGAGGGAAGGAATCCTTTTTCTAGCATCACAGAAGAGACTTGCATCTGGCACTAAAACAGGGTCACGGCTTTTAGTTTTTACAGAAAGCAACTTCATGCTAAAATTTTCATCTTTTTTTTAAATGTATTCTTACGAATAGGGAAAAAAAACCCTGCTAACATCTACTTTTACATACCTAAAATTGCAACACCAAAGGGTGCAAGAGACACAGATACTGTGAATAAAGAAGTAGAATATTCAAGTATATGAGGAGGGCGTATCACAAATGGCCACAGAGAAATATATATATATCTATAATACTGTATCAAACAGATGGAAAGGATGTGAAACTGGTGGTGCATACACAAATCTAGCCGCTTAACCAACTTTCTAATCAGACACAAGTCTGTTGGGGTGGAAGTGCTGCTTTCAACAGCTTTATTACGGCACTTCCCCAAGCATGGTTTGAATGTTTTCAACTACTACTTTTAGTTATTAGTTAAATAATTTATTGGCTTTTCAGCTATACACTGACATAATTAACCAGGCCCTCAAAAAATGTTAATAACTTAATTCAACTTTTGTTCTACTCATTTATACAAAATAACACCTTTTTTTTTTTCTTTTTTTAATTAAACTTGAATTTCTCTATATGCCCTTCCTTCTGCTAAGCAAACTGTTCATTTAACCTGTCATAACTTACAATGGGCAATTTCTTTTATTTCCCCAGCTATCAACAGAACAGTGAAATGAGCAACTTGGGATATTAACAAGGCTCGTCAGAAAGAGGTGGATGGCCTTCAGGCACATGAAAGGTAAAAATGCATTTTATCATAGTACGGTACTCCATGCAAGACAGAGCAGAGCAACAATAATTGTCCAATGTAACATACTGCAGTTGTATTACCCATATAAAGCCAGTGTCTTCCTGTTGTAAATGGAGATCAGGCCAATTTCTGCATCTATTTAATTATATTTTTTTCTGTTTTTTTAACTGTATGGTAACTACAAGTCTTGGGATGTGACTTTGTTTTAGACATGGTAAAGAATGAATGTAACACCTGCTCTGAGCCCATTCCTGCCAAGAGCTCATGCCTAGATATTATTACTTCATACAATGCAAAATGAGCAGATTCATAAGCCCTGCTTAGCAAGGGCTGCCGTGACATCTTCAGCGAGGGTAGCAAGCTGGGGCGACTCAAGCAGGTTGATGCTTCCAGAGGATGAGACGTTGCTGAGTCTGCGTGGTGAAGCCACGCTGGACCTGCCTGGTGACTGTGTGATGATCTCAGCCCCGTGATCGACACGGGCTTTAGCATGCTCTCTGAAGTTTAGCTTCTGGCTGTCAATCTGCTCCAGGAAAGCAAAGAATTTAACACATTATATATTCACCAAATTATCTTGTTATAGATCATCATTTTGTTTACCTTTAAGAACTCTTACAATGATTGAAGCTTCTTCACTCCTTAGAATAATTGAAACTGAAGATTTTTTCACCTTGTTTAATATGTTATATTCTCTTACTATTTCTGTCTCTGATGGATGGATGCTTTAATAAGCAGTACCATTGTCCCTAGTTCTATGAATTTAATATACATTTTATGGGCATTGTGATTTGTTTCTGAAATCTGTATTTTCAAATGTCTGTGGGAGTTGATCTTACTTTAAAGACGTTTTCCTCCTGTTTCACAAAGCAGCCCTGGTACGTACTACAAACTGATTAGATCACACTGTACGACAGTCCCAAACAAGGTTAATCTTTATGGGGAAAGCCAGTGCACAAGCTACAGGATGTTGCACTTTAAGATTCACTCTCAGCTTAGATGTGGATGTGAGACAGGTCATTCCAAATTCCAAAGGGAACAAACAGCATGTGAGTGCGCTTGAAGGAGAACAAACAGATGTTTCCTACTCAATTCAGAGCCATCACTGAATTCACAGCTCTGATCATTTCACTGGGTGAGGGGCACAGTGGTGGCCTTTTCTCTGATGGCTGTCCCCTTACCTTAACGTTACCACCGCCAGGTACATGGTGGGCATTTTCCAGTGAACCAACTTTAGCCTGAGCTTTTTCTTTGAAATCCAGTTTCACGCTCTCGATTTTCACACGCCCGCCTCCTGAGCAACAAAAGGAAATACCAAGTAAGAGGCTGGAATGTCTCAGGAGAAAGTCTGACTTGATGCACACGGATACTCTAACATTACTTCCCTTTTAGTTGACTTCTAATGGTTTTAGAGAACTACAGAATACAATGCTGCATGTTCAGTAAAACATAAAATCTTCAACACATATTCAAACTGTAAGCATGTGCTGTAGCCCTACTGATTTTCATGGGATTTAAGCACATGCTTAAGTATTTTGCTGACTTCAGTCTGCATTTCAGTATCTTATCAGACTAACATTAAGCCACAGCAACATCCTTCTGCATTATTTATCTCCTCTCTAAAGCAGGTGGCCCCATACCTTTATGCCCTTATATATCTAGTCAAGTAGAGGTAAGACTATTATTTTTATTTGCAAAGTGTATTTACTTTCTCTTAGACTATAAAAGAGAATGGTATCATCCATGATTTCTCTTTCACATAACAGGATTAGGTCTTTGCTTTGTCCCACATCCCTGAAATTCCTACAATACCTGGCTTGTGGTGGATATTCTTGAGGGAGCCACACTTCGAAGTCACATGACTCAAGTCAATCTTCTTGGTTACAATTTGTACCTGTCAAAAGCACACACGCACACAAATTACAGACATGAAGACAGACAAATAAATTAAAATCCAAGCACTGCAGGGGAAGAGCCCAAGCCTCTACAAACCACTGGAAAAAGAGAGATGGTTAGTAGAAAACAGACCATGCCACAAAGGAGGAAACACCTGGATTAATACAGCAAGCTTCCTTCCCACATAGGGAATGACAGAGCTGGGTTAAGCTTTACTATCGGCAGAACAAAGAGAAGGACAAAGCAGATCAGCTTGTGAGTTCTTTCTAAAATGTTTCTAAGCCTCCTCTTAGAGCAGATGCTCCAAAGCCCTAAATGCAGCAGGACCCATCAATTTGCTTCTGCTCTTGAGTGTGCATCGTGGCAACTTTTTTTCCCCTCTACTATCTGTTTCGTACTTTTCTGCATTCAAATACGATATGTATTTCATGTCAATCCACTATGGAGGGTCATGTGTGACTCCTGCAGCTGTACCTGAGCTGGTTGGTGTTCAGCCAGCTGGCTTGGTGGTGCTCACCTAAGAATGGCAGCACTGCTACACTCAGTCCGGCAGCAGCACAGGCACCCTCCTTCCCCCTGCTGCTCCCTGCCCTAGTGTTGGCCGCATGGCCATGATTGTGCTGAGCCCAGCTCAGGAACAGCCACAGAGCCACACTGCTGCCTTGCTACACTCCCAAACACCTTCCAGATGCAGCCCACAACCACAGTGACTGTGGTAGCAGGTGGCAGCCCCTCCAGGGCAGACAGGAGCTCCAGGATAACTGCTCACATCACCAGCAATGCGTTAAGCCAGCACTGGTGGCTGTACTGAATCTGTTTGGATCACACATGCCCACACCATCAGCACTTCCATCTCAGAAGAGAGCATTTCCATTAGGAGGGTCATATCCGCCTTAAGCTCTTCCTTAAGCTGTTCCAGTGAACTGAGAGGTGTCTCGTCAAACCCTGAGCAACCTCAATTTGTCACACTGGAATAATGCTGTAGCATTAGCACTCAGCATGCTGGCCCATCACACCCTCTCTAAGCTTTCTTTGTTCTGATGTTTTATTTTTCTTCTTTCTCTCTGATGAATGCACATAACTGAAAGGTTAGCTGAGGAAGCACTGAGGCACTGGAAGATGCCCAGCTGTGAGGCTGGAGTCTCACTGTGAGCTGTAGTCTCTGTTTGGAAATTACTTTCTTGGGCCACTCCCATGAAAAGCACTGAATCATTTCAGCTCACACTGGACTTTTACTGTCAGCACCCTTGGACCTTCAGAGATAACTCTTCTATTCTCATTTTCTTTGCCCATCCAAGTTCTGGAAATGTGTTGTGCTCTGTGTAGAAATATCAGGAGGCTACCATTGCATACACAGGGCTCACAGGACTACCAGACCAGACTCACATGTGAAACAGTAGCAAGAAGGAAAGTAGTGCTCAGAGGAAGGGAAACAGAGGGGTCTGGCTGTGCGAGGCAGGTCACCACAGTGAAGATGCCTGTTCACAGGATGTCCATACTACTTACATTTCCTCCCCCTGCAGAATGTTTGATGTTATCTCTGGAACCACACCGGGACTGAATATCGCTAAAATCGATCTTCTTGTTTAAAATCCTAACCTAAAAGGAATCGGAAGTAACTTACTATATACCA
The DNA here is from genome assembly GCA_026283785.1 of Coracopsis vasa. Taxonomy (NCBI): domain Eukaryota; kingdom Metazoa; phylum Chordata; class Aves; order Psittaciformes; family Psittacidae; genus Coracopsis; species Coracopsis vasa. Next base: position 36,140 of record JANHGB010044958.1, on the reverse strand, counting down.
TACACACACTCCATCAGGGTGCAGGACAAGAGAGCCAGGGTAATTTTGCCTCCTGCTGACTCCTTCCCACTTGTATTGAAATGTAAGAAAGCAAACCATGCCAACCTCTATGCTTAGTATGCTAAGTACGTAAATACCCTATGCTGCTCTCTTTCTACTTTACAAAGCAGTGGTGAAATACAAAGGGGAAAGTTTTCATACTGGGAGATAAGAGAGGTGGCTTTTGCCTGAAAACCTCAAAGAACTCCTTGCTTGCCAGGACTGGATAGTCCTTGGACAGCCTGTCCGAGGCTGGTTTGAGTGATGTCCGTATTTCTGCTGGACCAGCCATAAGGAAAAGATGGAAACTCTCCTTCCCACAGCTCAGTACTCTAGGATTTCATGCAGAAATCCCAGATCCAGCCAGCACAGGCACAGGTCGAAATCCTGAAGTATTTTGCCCCTCCTGCCATACAGTCGTAACAGGAGCTCATAGAACAGATCACAGAGTGTCCTGTGAAAGGGGATTGACAAAATTAATTAAACTGAAGTCAGAGCTCTCTACTCCTCTCTCTCTTTACAGTCATTTACTAAAGGGCAATGCAGAAAACAACATCTGGAAACCAACAGCTGCAGTCACTGCTTTCTGATTTCTGGTGCTTCTCCCCGTGTTCTCTGTTTCTGGCAGAACAAGTACCCTGCTGTCCCGTGATGGCGCTAGACTCCTTTACAGACACTAGGAGCCTGCATTTTTTTTGTGTCACCTTAGCTGCACCACAGGCATATGACAGTGCCTGCAGATGAACTCTGCAAAGGGCTGGCCATGCTGTCCTGAGTGTTACCCCCATCTTGAACTTCATCTTGGCCTCCGCATCAAAGCAGTTCCTCCACCTGGCAGAACTCAGGTGCCACCAGTGACTCTCCTCCCCAGGAAGGATATGCTGCTGGCCAGCAGTTATGAGTAGGCAGGGACAGCTGGGTGCAGGGTGCACACATATGTGACACCACTTCCAGACTTCTTCCTGAGCAGGGGCACAGGATTGTGCTCACCAGTATTAAGCTTTCCAGGTGTGTGAGAAGGTGTTTCTGGCCAAGGCTGCACCTGCTTTCATTGTACCAGGAGGTTTTAATTACTCAAAGAGTGCCACCCATGCAGCCTATTCCTTCTCTGGGTTAAATATGAAGTCTTTATTCAAGAGTTATGTTGGATTTTATCTCTCTGTTATTAATATACAAGATGAATTTACACTCTACTGTACAGAAAGCCACAGAATTTTGGGGGGTGTCTCTTCATTTTGCTAAATGGCACCTGTAGAGCCTTCACTGGCATACTGCTTAGCACAGTCCTGTTGGCAGCTATTGTAGGTAAACTTAAAATGACTGATACTGAGATAAGAGAAAGGGAAGGATGCATGGGGGTACCTTATTGTGGCTTCTTTCCACTCCAGAAACACTAAGCAGCTGCAAAGGAGCTAAAGTGGCCAGTTGGAGAAGAACCCTGTGCAGTTTCTGCTGCCTGGCTTCAGGTCCCCAAACTGCTCCACGCTCCCTGATAAATCTGGGACAAATCACTCCCCCTATGCCTCACCACTCCATGCTAGGACAAGACTATTTACCCCCTTACAGGGATATCAGATTTTGCAGCTCCCAGCTCTTGCAGTGGGGACGTCACGTTTTGATAATGAGTCACATCCCTCTGGCACTAAGCACTTAAGCTCAGTAAAAAAGAAGAAATCTTCAGAGGCTTACACTTTGCAGCTAATGTGAAGAATTTCTTCACAGCAAGCTGTTTTCATGGGTCCCCTTCATTACATATAACCACTAAATCAGTCAAACTATTAGTATGTTAAGTGTTCTCTGGCTTTAACTGGCAAAGATCTGTGGTGATGGCATGCTTAGCAGTAAGGGTGATGACAATACCGGAAAACACAACTGGTAGGTCACCTTCAGACGGGCATCTTCAGTAGGCAAACAGATTTCTGTCTTCCTCCCTCCTATCTGCTTAATCCATCCAAGTAAACCAATGTACGCTGAAACATGAAAGCAAGTGCCTTTGGAGTTTTATTCTTGTGCTTTCTCTCAATAGCCTATTTGTTTAAAAATGTACCACAGTACTATACAAGACAGGTGTCACATCAGTTACAGAAACAACACGTCTGATGTGCAGTCAGATCTGGCTCCCAGGGAGCTTCAGGCCAGACACAACTGGGCAAAACAGAAAGCCTTCCTAGCACTTTGTGAGCACATCTCTCAGCAATGGATCAGCAGCACCTCTTTGCAATGGCCACAGGGGTGCATCTGCTCTGAAAATGCTGACGTAGGGGACATGACAAGACCTTAGTGCTGCCTCAGCTCAGGGGCCTGTAGCTTAAAATGGACCCAAAGCAAGGTGATAAGTTGAGATGGTGCCTTTGGTCAAGTGCCTAAAGGTTGATTTGCACCCAGAAGTCTGGCAGTTTCCTGGCCCATGGACCTGGCTAGCAGATCTGTAAAGGACCAATCATCTCAATTATCCTCTCTGTCTCACTGGGTGAAATGTGCCCCTGTGTAGAAGGGCCAGCAGGAGACCTACGTATCATTTATGTCCTATTCTGAGGGCTGAAGTGAGCTGAGTGATGTGGATGTGCTGCGCTGGTCCTCTGGCACAGGGAAGAACTGCACTGGTCCAAGGTTTTCTTTGATGATCTGTTTCTCCCTTTCCTGGATTATATCAGTATCCCTGCACATATTTAAATCATGACTACCTTCTATAACCAAAGAATTCCACAACTACTGAAACCTTGTTTCCTGTAGACTATGGCTTTAAACTGCTTAATCCCTCCATCCTATATTCTTCAGTAAGCCCTATTCCTTCTTGCCAATAGTATTTCCCAAGTTTTTTCTCAGATTTGGTATACAGGGTAAACAGAAACCAGTATACAACCAGCTAGCTTTTTGTTGTCTCTGATAAAGCAGAAGGGCTGAGTTATCACTGCCTTTACCCCAATGACTGTGTTAGGCTGAATCTCTGTTTTGTACCCAGTCAACAACTATCACCCACCTTGGAGGGACCGCCTGTGTTTCTAACCACTGCTCCCTTGCCAGCACTGGTTGAAACTGGCCAACAGTTTATAAATGATTTGAGGATGGCTGAGATTGCCAGCCAGACAGCATGATTGCACAAGCTTTGTTTCCTTTGAGAAATCAGACTGTAAACATGAGAGGGAGAGTACCAGAGAAGGGCAGGAACTATTTAGGTTAAAGAGAAACTTTGGCTTGCAAACAAAGAACATAAAGTGACTGTGAATTATTTGAAGCTGGAATCTAGAAGGAAATTTGTAACTGTCAGAGAAGGGAAGCTCTGGAACTGCCTCCTAAAGGAACAGAGCTAGGACAATAAAATGATAAACTTTTATGATGGCACTTGATGAAAGGAATTAGATTATGCAGCTGTCTGTGACAGAGGCAGCATGAACAGCATGACTCACCAGGGAGGTCTCTGTGCTCCTGAATGTGTATGTACGTCTTCTGTGGGGGTGGAGGTGTGGAAGGGACGTACATATATGCACTTCAGTTGTGCTGCACATTAAAAGAAAGATGAAGCCTGCTCATGCTCTCATTCAGGAAAGGGAACATCATAGTCTGTGGCAGAAACAGGACTGCTTTCTATTCATGCTCATTAAACATTCCAACAAGATAATGTCTTGACAGGGTCCCTCACACTGACCTACCAGTCTGAAATGGATACATTCTCTTCTGATCTGATGCTGGTTTGCCCAGGTATGCTGGACAGGGCCTGGAAGTCAGGATTTTGATCTGGACCAAGCTGAGGTTCCTCAGCATTTGTCATATCCATGTAAAGTTAAACCACAGTGGAAAAATTAAGCCTTACAGACAATGCTGGGTTTATATCACAAAACCACATTGCCCAAGGAAAAATTAGCTTCTGTCTGAAGCTCTGAAAGTCTGACAGACTTTCCCCCCACTCTGTCCTCTGATGACTTCTAAGCAATGGTCCAGAACTGAAGCCTAGGGCAGACTGTGTGCTGATGTGCACATAGCACAGCCTCACTAACTCACACTACTTCTAGGAGTCCCCAGCAGGAATCAGACACTGTGCTCCACCACCTTCTGTGCTGTTTGAATGCTATCTATCAAAGTACTGGGAGATGTAGGGCATGGGTAAGAAACCAAGTGTATACCAATGCACATAGTATGGGAAATGGACAGGAAGAATTAGAAATCCATGTGCAGTCGCTGGGCTTTGATCTGGCTGCAATTCCAGACATGGTGGCGTAGCTGACATGACTGGAATGTTGTCATGGATGGCTACATGTGTTTTAGGAAAGACAGGCCAGGAAGGCGAGGTGGTGGAGTTGTCCTTTATGTGAGAGAACACCTGGAATGTCTGGAACTTTGTCTCAGGGTGGATGATGAGTGAGTCAAGAAGTAGCCTCACAATCACAGGCTCTGGTTTTCATGGGAGACTTCAATCACCCTGACATCTGCTGGAGGCAGACGTCTGCTGGAGGAACAAACAATGTGGGAGATTCCTGGAAAGCACTGATAACTTTCTGATACAGGTGATGCAGAAACCAGAAAGGAAAGGTGTGCTGCTGGACCTGATACTAATAAACAAGGAAGGACCGGTCAGTGATGTGAAAGTTGGGGCAGCCTGGGCTACAGTGACTATGAAATCATGTTGTTTAATATCATGCGAGGACAAAGCAGGGCAATAAGATTACAACCCTGGACTTCAGGAGAGCTAATTTTGGCCTCTTCAGGGACCTTCTTGGGAGAACCCCATGGGAATGGGCACTGAAAGGAAGAAAGGTCCTTGAGAGCTGGTTAATATTCAAGGATCACTTCCTCCAGACTCAAGAACAGTGCATCCCCACAAGCAAGAAACTGAGCAAAGGGGACAGGAGACCTGCATGGATGAACATGGAACTTATGTCAAAACTCAGAGACAAGCAGGAGATGTACAGGAGGTGGAAGCAGGGACAGGCACCTTTGGAATATAGGGGCATTGTCAGAGCAGACAGAAATGGAACTAGGAGAGCCAAGGTCCATTTGGAATTATATCTGGCTAAGGATGTCAAAGACAACAAGAAGGGCTTCTTCAAATACATTAATAATAGGAAAACTAGGGAAAATGTGGGCCCATTACTGAATGGAACAGGGACCATGGTGACAGAGGATGTAGAGAAGGCAGAGAAACTGAACGCCTTCTTAGCTTCAGTCTTCAATGCCAGTGCCAGCCCTCAGGAACCCCTGATCGAGGAGACCAGGGAGAAGGCCTGGAGAAAGGAAATCTTTCCCTTTGTTGAGGAGGATTGGGTTAGAAATCATTTAGACAAACTTGACATCCACAAGTCCACGGGCCCTCATGAGATGCATTATGTTTTCCCTGCCTTGCAATTATGGCCTCCGAGAAGCTCTACCACAAACATTATGCCTAAAGCAATTACAAAAGCTCCACTTGCCATATGAACATGCTGTCAGGCTGTGATATTGGGAAAAGCTCCCAGACTCCTAACAACTTATCAGAAAGGGCCAGGTTCCTCCTACTTACCACAGCATCACAGTAATTTGATGGAACTAGACATTATTCAGTGTTTGGTCTCCTGGTTAACACAGGGATTGAGTGAGACCAGAATTGGTCTTGCATAGGAACCAAGGTTAAGGTTAAAATCCAAATAGCATCAAGAGGCAGTTCTCAGTGCTTCCAAATCTACATGCTGCCAAGGACAGATGATACTACAGTTTTCATGCTTCTGGCAGAGGCTACAGGTTAAGGGAGAGGAAAGGGTGTTTATTTGGCCTAGCAAAGTTCTTGAAGAGAAAGACCATGCCTCAGACTTTCCACATCTACAAACAGAGCTTGTGATCATGTTCAGCCCTTGCACTCCTGAAATTACTGGATACACACACTAGGGAAGCTGCCAGCCTACAAACTAGTGAGATTCAAAAGAAAAGGCTGCACTGGACATAGCATAGGCAAAATAATATTCCATCCTCACCTTGCTTTTCCTAAAGGGTGAGCAAGATAGGCTCATTTCTGACATTTCTCTAAGTACAGAGCAGACACTCAGCATGTAATATTTCAGCCTGAACAGTTAAATTGTGAAAAAAATCAATTGAAAATAGGTACTTCCAAAGGGAAGTATCAGTAAAATAAGCAGATGTCTTGCAATCAGCCACATACATCTTCAATACTTGCATAGGACAATAGCTGATTTACAAGCTGCTTTCTACCTATTTACAAATCACTGTAATTAATAAGGTGACCACACTGAACGAGGTACATTCCCACCAATAAAGGGAGAAAAGGCCTATAGAGAAATGGTGACAGATTTAGCATAATTGTGCAGGGAAATACAAAGCGAAATGACCACTTCCCATGCCAAAGAGTTTACAGTCAAGAGACACCAGATGAATTTAACAGACAACTCAAGGAAGTGCAAGATCCATGTCCGATGAAGTGTAACGTGTGTTCTGGAATCATACTCCTCACTAAATCTGGAGAGCTGATCCAAAGAATGGCAAAAGAAATTGAAGGAGATTCACCCATGCCAAATAAAAAAGACCCCATGAGCTCCGTTAATTCAGCTAAACCACAGAATCCTTGCTTTAGTCCTCCCTTAAACAAAACAGATTTTACTAAACTAAAGAGTTTGATACTTAAATTTTAGAGGCAACAGTCCCTACATGTGGCAAGAGTACTAATAGCTTCAAATATCAAGTGTTGAGCATCAAGTATCACAATTTTCCAATCATGTTCCTTATCTTTAAGAAGGGGTGAGTTTTGAATCATTGTGCCTGGATTATCTTTACTGCAGCATAGTGGAGAAAATTCAGTTGCTCAGTTCAAGTTCAAAAAACTCTTTTGTGTTTCGCTCTTCATGCAAGCTGGCTTTCCCAGAGCTCAGCAGACATGTCCCTTAGCATCCCTTTTTATTCAAATCCATATTTCCAAGATAAAACCTAAGCGTTTTATCCTTTTCTTTCCTGCCCTTTCCCATTGAGCAAAATAAACTCTTTTTCTCATCTTCCTGTGCAAGACAGAACACTATTACATGACCAAACAGCTCTGATGCAGATTATGTATTGCCTGAACATTTTTTCCCAAAAGAAGAACTTTCCCTATTTTATTTCTCAAAATCTAGACTAGTTCTTGCTCAGCTGAAAATACCTCCTCTGCTGAACCTGCTGCTGGCATGACTCAGACTTGTACAGAATTTATGTCCTGGGAATTTCAATCTACTCTAGAAAAAGAAATAAATTACAGCTTCTTCCCTCACTATTACCAAGAGACCAGTAGCGTATGGTTCCTCATGGCCAGAATTTGTCTCCTCTATCATTAGCCACCTAAAAGTTGGAACTGGTCACTTAAGCTGCCACTGTAGACACTGGAAAGATCCTCCAGAAAGTGATACCTTCAACTCTAACTAGACAGACTGAATATATCAGATCTGACTGGCAGAAATCAGTGCACTACTGCTAATGGCCTTCGAAAGAAGGAGAAACATCAGCTTATGGCTACTGTAGTCAGTGGAGGTTTTGTTAGTGGTTAGAGCCCCATCAGACAGCTTATGACTATCGTGGTTCAACCATGACTGGCAACCAAGTACCATGCTGCTGCCAGTGTACTGCCCCCCTACCCCAGTGGGGTAGGGGAGAGAACTGAAAGAAAGGTAAAAAACCCCATGGGTGTTAATAATAATAGTAATAGAACATAAAGAGAGAGCAAAAGAGGAATAAAATGAACAAAAAAACCCATAGAAGCGATGCACAATACAGCTGCTCACCACCCACTGACCGATACTCAGCCTGACCTGAGCAGTGATCAGTCCCCTCCATCCAACTCCCCCCGCTTTCTGTATTGGGCATGATGTGCTGTGGTATGGAGTACTACTTTGGCTAGTATCATAAACATAAAAGAGAATGTCAGATCGGGATAGGAAGTTCTGATTCCCTGCTCATTTCTACCAACCAAACACCTTTCCTCAAAGAAACTTTCTAAAACTTGCTAAATCTTGGCACTGATTGCTTCATTTTTCTAAAATATGAGTCAGGAAGATCTTCCTTTTTATCCAGAAGAATTCAGGGCTTAACTGTACAGACTGTTCTCGGGCAAGCCTTCCATTAAATGAGTGCAATCTGAACACGGGAGCTGCAAGATGTTATTTCTGTACAATTTGTAATGATCAGCCAAAATTCTGAATTTCAAAACCTTAGAAATTATGGGTTTGAGCTGTGAGAGTTTTTAAGGTGTGCCTGAAACTCCCCATGGCTCTTTGCATTCCATCTTCAATTAATAAGGGATGAATTAATTTCTAATTTTCAGTCCAGAACAAATCCCTTCAAATGTCTTGCAAATCCACAAATCTGGGAATCTATAAAGAAAACCAAACCAGACTGACACAGATGAATTTATCTCACAGTTGTGAACTGGTGACTTGGTAAATGCACAAACTTGTTCCAATGAATGCAGCTACCAGTGTGGAAACAACTGCCTCCTAGCCTCTCATTAGCTAAGTACTTTCACTGCGGCCGTGTCACATTGTCAATCCACATCTCCCTGTACAGCTGCCTCCTGTGGCTCAGGCTGGGGAAGCATCAAACCTTATAAGATCATTTATGTTCTTCACTGTCCTGAGCAGGGACATTCTCTTAACTCGGGCTAAAGGGACAGGACAAGGGGGAAAGGCTTTAACCTGCCAGAGTGGAGATTGAGATGAGTTCTTAGACAGAAGTTCTTCCCTGTGAGGGTGCTGAAGCACTGGCACAGGGTGCCCAGAGAAGCTGTGGCTGCCCCATCCCTGGCAGCGTTCAAGGCCAGGTTGGAAGGGGCTTGAAGCAACCTGTGCTGGTGGAAGGTGTCCCTGTCCGTAGCAGCGGTTGGAAGTGGATAAGCTTTAAGGTCCCTTCCAACCCAAACCAGTCTAGGATTCTATGATTTTATGAAAGTGCTTTTAGATCACAATGTATTGGACAAACAGTGCATGATGTGCCAGAAGGAGATGAGAGACAGAATGGGACCCAACAACAGCTCAGTCTGCACTTTAATTAGGCCTATATTCTTCACTTCCTTTTAGGACACTTTCCATCAACCAGTGCACCAATAGCATATAATCTAGATCTTCAGATTAATTTTGGGGCAGTCATCAGTGATCATAACATGGTGCAAAGACACGTGAAACAGAGGAAGAAGAGTTATAAGATGCCATCCCAAGGGGAACTTACTGAATGCCCTTTTGACCTGCAGTTCTCCCAGGAAGTGCTCAGCTCTGGTGTGCCACCGGATCTGTCTCTGTCTCTGCATCCTGGCAGCCTACATCTGAGGCAGGGAACACTTCAGGAGCCTACTGCTCTCTGCAGGTGGGGTTGTAAATTGTGATGACGGAGGGGGGGTGAGGTGTGTTGTCATCTCTCCTGCCAACAGAACTGATTTTGAAGCTAACAAAAAGATGACAGATATTCACACAAACCTCCTCCTCTGTGTAGCTCTGAGATGTCTTATACTTCCCTGTGCTGGTCTATTTTATCATCTAATGCAGATGCCTATTCTCCTTGCCAGCATTCTTGTGGTTTCTGGACAGGTTCTGCTGAATAGTGTTGTCATCAATTTATTCAGACATTCTGACCCATGAGTAACTGCACTTTGTTTTCTACTGTTTAGTGAAGATGGTGAAATTCTTCCTTAATCTTCCTAAAAACCTTTAAGGAACACTTTGTTCTTCAACATTTGTTCCTCAGCAAAAACTCAGGGATTGAGTTTTTCTACATGTCATCTTACAAGATGCCTCGCTCTTACTGTAGTGATATTTAAACCTTGTGTATGGCATTCTAGTCTATACAGCTCCATTCACTTTGATGAAGCTCTGCTGATTCACATCCACTTAAGTTCTTGCCCATGGCTCAGGGTTTAGGTATACATTTTAAGATTAAATTAAAACAAATCTAGGTTGGCTTTACCCTTGGTTGCTGGCCTATGATGCTTTATGAATAGTCTGCATGGTCAGTAATGGCAAGACTCAATTAGCACACTTTTGCACTCTGATATGGTACAAACTCCATTCATAGACAGAATTTGAAGAAGATCAAAAATCTGAAGAGAAAAGAAAAACCCCAGTCTTGGCATCTGAAACAGATTTCCAACCCCTTCCCCCAGTTCCTCCATGCTTCCCTTGGGCTGTCTGAGAAATAACAGATGCAAATGGGTTACATTTGAAAGCACAGCATTTCCTCCACAGCTGATGCAGTGTGAAAATCCATCTGAAGCCCAGCAGACATACCCATGAGCGAGTCGCCTCTGAGCTTTGCCAAGAATGATACATTTCACCATACTCTACTATAAAGAGAAAACCAGACAACCACCTACTGGCTGCAGCACAGTGCTGAGAAGCCCTTATTTCTCCAGCCTGCAGAATACCAATTAAACACATCTCAAGCCATCTATTCCTAGTAGGACCTTAATGAAGTGCAAAGTTAACTTGCTTCTGCCCCTAGAAGCATGCTCCTTTTTTTTTTTTTTCTCCTTCCTATCAGGTGAAGCTATTTCTCTTCTTTGTTTCTGAGGCTGCAAGCCAGAGCTGAAGTAAAATCAGTCTGCTGTCTGATGAGCTTTTGATGAAATTCAAGGCTCAAGCACTGTATTTCTTGATTTATTTAGCATTCAAACATCCCCTGCTTCTTCAGTTCTGCACCTCAGCCTCTGGCAGTTTCAGAGTGGGGCTGCTTTCTCTAGGACAGCTGTAAGCTAAAAGAAGACCTTCTGCTAGGTTCAGATATGCCTCTGGTAAAAGGATAGCCTGTCTCCAAATGACACTTTTGGGCTGCATATCTGTATTCCTTTAGTGATTTGCATGTCATGTGTATGTACTTAACTTGCCCAGATATATGCTGGCTTTTTGTCTGCTTATTTTTCCTGTGGTTATTGCTATCAGCACTTCCAGCTCAGGTTATAAAACTCAAGCAGCTTTCGGTTTGTTTCATGTATCATCACTAAAAGCAGATAGCAGATAACAGCTCATTTCAGCCGGCACAGTATTTGCCACCAGACATTAAAGAAGTGAGCAGACACAAGGAAACAAAATTAGCTTTCATGTGTTTCTCTCACAGATCCTATAAAATTTAACTGCAGAAACTGGAAAAGAATTAATCCTAAAACCTCTTGTCTAGACTAAGCAACTATGGCATAAAGGAGACATAAAGGAAAACTTCAGTGAGTCTCTCTCTGCTCAACCCAGAGCTCAGTGGCCACATGTCACTGGGAATTAAAAAATGCTTTAGCCTCAGTGACATTTGTCCACCCAGCAGATTTCCCCTGTGATCCCTGAAGAGTGAAATGCCAATTGCTGTGCCATCCTTCACTACCCTGCAAAGACTGCAACTCTATGAAGTGTAGCTGTCTAGGCATGCCATTCACAAAGAAATAACAATTGCTGTGCTCCCCCCTGGGCCTTGTATGGCTGTTAAGAGTCCACAGAGAATACCAGAAAGGAGGAGGGCTGGCTAACATGGTGCTGGTTTTGAGCCGCAGGTCCAGCAGCTGGGCTTGTTATGAGGAATGCTAATCCAGATGCACAGGCTGAATTTGTGTTCTGAGCCTCCTGGAGCTCCTGCGCACTGTTACCATCTGCCATGCAATATGTCAAATGGGTGTTGAACTCCCCCACAAAATAATTACACAGATACTTGTCAAAAGAAAGGCAGAAGAACCTTTGCTGAGGCATTATCTTGACTTTATCTGAGTATCTGGCTACTGTCCAAAGCCTGGAAAGCAATGGATGTGTTAATTTACCATGAAAACAGGATCAGCTTCTAAGAGATACCTTATTGTTTACAACACGAGCCTGGGTTTTTTCCCTGCAACACCTGCAGGAGGTTGCAGTGTTAAGTTTTGATCCAATTTAATATTTTTTTCCAAGACACCATTAGGCAAACCTCACTGCTGTGTATATTCCACTATGAATTCAAAATCTCACTTACATATAGAAGTATCTAATCTGCAAGCACTGTGCAACCCAGCTTTCTGGAATGTGTGCTGGGCTGCACCCCCAGAGCGTGAGCAGCAGGTCAAGGGAGGGGATTCTCCCCCTCTGCTGCGCTCTGGTGAGACCCCCCCCTGCAGTCCTGATCCAGCTCTGGGGCAACAGCACAAGAGGGATGTGGAGCTGCTGGAGCGAGTCCAGAGGAGGCCATGGAGATGCTGTGAGGGCTGCAGCAGCTCTGCTCTGGAGCCAGGCTTAGAGAGCTGGGCTGGTTCAGCCTGGAGAAGAGAAGGCTCCTTAAGGGGAGACCTTAGAGCAGCTTCAGTGCCTAAAGGGGCTACAGGAAAGCTGGAGAGGGGCTTTGGAAAAGGGCCTGGAGGGACAAGACAAGGGGAATGGCTTTAACCCGCCAGAGGGGAAACTGAGATGAGATCTTAGGCAGAAGTTCTTCCCTGTGAGGGTCGTGAGGCGCTGGCACAGGGTGCCCAGAGAAGCTGTGGCTGCCCCATCCCTGGCAGTGTTCAAGGCCAGGTTGGACACAGGGGCTTGAAGCACCCTGCTCTAGTGGAAGGTGTCCCTGTCCGTGGCAGGGGTTTGGAACTGGATGAGCTTTAAGGTCCCTTCCAAGCCAAACCATTCTCTGATTTTATGACTTTGCTTAACACATGTTAAGTCTTCAGCCAAAAGTGATACTCATGACAATGCGCTTCACCGCATAACTTTGTAAGGTATGAAACTATGTCTTTTTAATTGCATCGTGTCCCTGAATTCTTGTTCTTTCAGACAGGGAGAACAGAAAATCATGATCTGCCTTATGACACATTCATCTTTTCTTATATTACATTCATTCTCCAGTTTATACAACTTAAGCCCTATTCCTGCTTATTGAAACCCTGCAGCAAGAAAACCAGTGTCCCCTCCCATCATCTTTAACTTGGGGTGTATTTGCCAGGTTGGAAGCTGCAACCCCCATTAACATCACCCAACACAATGCACATGCAATGCGGAATGACCCAAGAAAAGGTCATGGTAATGTGCAATCCTACTAACATCTATCTAGGTTGAATTTGAACTTGCTTGAATTAAAACAAACTTCTTCCATTTGTAGGTACTGATAAAGACTAGATAAGCAGCAACTGATGAGACTCAGGCTGAAAGTTACCTATGGCATGGAGTGCAAACTCTTACTTTGAAGTTTTCCAGCTGCTCTCAGTGAGGCACCATTAGTTTTCAGGGGACAAAATACTTTCTTAAGATTGTCCTGGCCCCTGCCTTTTATCATCACTGAAACAACCAATGCGTATGGACAACAGAAGCAGCATTTGCAAGGCAACTCAAATGGCTCCCATCCCACACCCATCCCATCATGAAAAGTGGAATCCTTACCTGCCCCCCTTTAGGCTGGTATTTGATATTATCTGTTGATCCAATTTTGGACCTGACATTCTTGAGGTCAGGTAGAGGCTGATTAATAACCCGTAGCTGCTTTGGAGTGGCTGGAGATTTAGGAGGAGTGCGAATTATGGCAACCTTTTTCTCAGTAGGTACCAGTATGGCGGATTTGGGGGTGCCAGGAGTGTGTGGGGTTCTGGAGTAGCTGGGTGTCCCTGGAGTGCCTGGGGTACGGGAGGCGTAGCTTGGTGGTGTCCCTGGAGTGATCGCAGTGGAGCCCGGAGTAGTGGGAGTCGAAGTTCCACTTTTTCCTGTTCTGCTACGAATTGGCTCTGATCCTACATGCAGGACAAAAACTAGTATTAGATTCACAGAAATACAGCTCTTCTTCCCTCTGCTCCTCCCAGTGCTGCTTCCCTGTGTGCCAGGAGAGATACAGTTCTAAGATGGCTGTGCCAGTGGTAGAACGGCACACTGGATGTCTATCTCTGTGTCTTACTTTGCTCATCAACCTGTCAGGAGTTACCTTGTCATGTATGGTTGAGCTGGTAAACTGCCCATATGGTGACCAAGTTCCCCGTTCTGTAACACAGCCATGCTTCCCACAAAGCTCACTAAATGAGGCACAATACCGCACTGATTTCCATTTTGGGTAAAGGACGAGAAGCACCCTTGGAATCTAACCTGACATTAAGGGACTCAATCTGACAACCTGACTAGCCAGTAAGAATGCTGTCACCAATTTCAATTGATTTGAGCATTAAACTGGAGAGTGGGAAAAATTCTGATCGTAATACTGAAAGTAAAGGCTCTGAGTGCCTGGCAGCTGCTAGTCACATACCACTGCTGGTTATCCAGTGTCTGCAGCTGAACCCTGGGTCAGCATTCAGCTAATGAACAAGTCATAGCTCTGTTGTGTGGATAGGCAGATGTCCCTCACATTCAATTGCTATTTTTCACTAGTGCAGTGAAAGAAAGAGATTACAGAAGTCAACCTAGATGAAAAGTCACATTCTAGTTACATGTGCATGTGAGTTAGAAATAAATAAATATTGTAATGTTTTATAGCAGCTCCACTCAGCGCTCGTGGCATTGCCAGTTGTTCTCACTGAGCACAAGAACAGTTTAGTAGTGGCACTGTGTTTTCGGCAGCCAGCTCTGCTCGTAACTCTCAAACACAAATAAACAAGCTGAGGTACCTCCATATGCTGCTTTAAGTAAAGCTCTGCTGAGAATACTCAGGGAGAGAAAGACCAAACCAGCCCTCAAAGCCTGGAAACCCCAATGCTGGATTGGGTGCATGTATGTTTTCACCTTTGAAATGTTCAGGAGTTATAAATCCAATGGGTCTCTCTAGAGCATCCAGTGGGGCTAATAAAAAACTTATCTGAAGTATTCGTCAATCATTCTGTTTAAGTAACAGTGAGGGACCAAACCCAAGGCACTGCTGCCCCTGAGGTCCATTTTTGCTTTACATGACTCATTAGATAGATAGAGCATACTCCTCTCATCTCCAGTTTGCCTGTAGGGTTTCTTTATTTCCAAACCAACCCTAAACCAGAACCTTCTCACCATACCAACTGAGACAGAAAGGGAGTATTATTTTGTTCCCCAGCTCCCTGCAGCTTTGGTATATTTATTTTTCATTCCTCAGCCCTTCACCACATTGGCAAATGCTCAATGGCCTCTCACTCCTCATCAGCAGAATGGGCTGCTGTGCCAGCTGGGGGTCACTCTGCTTACAAAGGGTCTCTGTTTTAGCCTTGGAGAATCACGCAAGAATCTCAAAGCACTTTTTCTGTAGAATTTAATCATCTATTTCCCTGTAGCTGTCTTAAGAAAGATTGGTTTCTAAAGAGAGAAACAGAGGAATTCCTATTGAAAAGCAGGGAGCTACATCCAGGTTCTGAGGCCTGTGTTGAATGCAAATCTAACTAAAAGTTCTGGGAGTATTTGATAAAATTCTCTTTGTTCTGTGATTTCTTCTGGTTTGTGATTTGATAAGATTAGTCCTCGTAAAAGGACCTTGCTGGTTTACTATCCTAACCTCCTCCCATTAGTCACTCCACTAGCCAACATCTCAATTCCCAACAGAGAGTTTACCATAGTATTACAGCACAGGGAGATCATTGCTGTGAAACAGCAAATTAAAGACTATAACTACCAGGTTCCCTTTCCCAAGATCCATCAGAATATTTTATGTTGCTTACTTCAAGTTTGTCTCATATTTTACTTGTAATTTACTTTGTAAATGCCCTGTGTTAAATATCTTGCTGTCGTGGTTTAAGCCACTTGCCCAGCACTTTCAGGTATCAGCAATCAGTCTGAACAGCAGTCCTAAGTCTGGGCATTGCAGAGGACAGAAAGGGTACACCCTGTCCCTGTTTTCAAGCCCGTGCTGCTCAGCACTTGGTATCTGGACAAAATCAGTTTGTGGGGCTTGATTTCCAAGAGCATACCCCAGACCTGCCCCTCTGTGTAAAAGGCAAGGACACATGACGCTATGGCAATATGACACATCTAACAAGGATGGGAGACACCCACAGCAGTAGGAGAGGGTTAATATGCAAAAAACATACGGGTGGTCCGTCGTACTGAAGAGAGAGAAGCTGTGAGGGAGAGAGAATTCTCCTCTCTGTCTCGGTCTCCTGATACACCTCTTCGAGCAGGAAGGATAGAGGAAGGTCTTGGTAGAGAGGAACGCTTTTCAGGACTCTTGCTTACTCCATCCTAGTAGTAGCAACATAAAAGAGGAAGGGTTAGTTTTCAAAACTCAAGGATCAATAGACTGTGATTTCTCTTAACCTATATAGAAGGGGAAACCTCATCCTGCGGGCCCAACTTACCACTCACACAGGAACCTGTGGGGATCCAGCTAGCTCTCATGCTCTGCTTAGCTCTCTAGTGCTTCTTTACTGCATCAAAACACCAGTCATCTGATCTACTTAACACAGATACTCTTAGGTCTAAATGAATGGATTCCACATTTGTTTCTTAGTAAGAAACAAGGGGTTATTTTACTGCAAGTTAAAGTTAAAGAATTTACTCTCTGGAGCTCAGGTGTGGAATTCTTACATGAATTTACCTGCAAAGTAACTGCAGTACTGGTGCCCAGAATATACCCCACAGTACACTATTAGGTGAGGTGTGATTTTTTGCATTCTTCAACTGTACCTTGTACTTTTCTTTGGAGAAAAAATTTTAGCTACAGCTTATTTTTTCAATTCAGGATTATTACTCCTGGTGTCTTATTTCCTTCCATACTTCTTTTTACCATGGTTAGAGCAATGGACATGTATGTTAGAATATTTTTGAATCTATGGGACGCATGGCCAAAGACAGTCTTGCATAAGCAGATAGACAAATATGATGATGGGCCCAACGAGTAAAAGACACACCAAGCACAGTGTTAGCACAGAAAAATGGAAATGAAGAGTAAAAACAGTTTTTCAGTGGGGATAGCCATCAACTCAGCATCAAGCAGATGTGAAACACAAGTGAAATGTAAACATGGAGAAACTAGGATGGACTGCCAAACATCTCTTTTAACTGCAACTTCTTCAGCATGGTCCCACGCATAGACCAGACTTGGATCCTAGAGCACTTGGCTTCTGCCCTTACTGCTGGTGATTAGAATTGTACCCTCCTACACTGGGGACTGAATTTGTTTTCAGAGAATATTAACTGATTGAAAGTTAAATTGTTTTAAACTTGGAGGGCACTTTAAAACTGCTGTTCTTTGCCACTTACCCACAGGCAAATGGGTGCAACTTCTTTGCAGAAGCAGATCCGTATAATCAATAGAAAGACGATATGTTCTTCTAGTTGTAACTTATTTCACTTATGTTTCTTCTGGAGAATCTCCTTCGGTTTTATCCATTTTGTAGCACAAATCTTGTAGCCTAATAATCAATTCTCATGCCACTGGATGTAAGTAATCCCACTAAGCTTCACAGAGAATTACTCAGATTCAGTGGGTACAGAATGTGATCCATGGGGTTCACCTATACGTCTCCAACTAACTCTCTTTACCAACTCTGCTACCTTACCTTAGTATCTGATTTTGAGTAGGGCAAGCAGTCTCTTGGGCCTGCTGAGGAAGGCCGTACATAACAACTGTCTGTATCAAGAAAAGTGGCCCTTTTAGTAGTTAAGGAGCAAGCTGAGCTGGGTCTTGGCGGGAGCAATGACTTTGCTCTAGACTTTGAGGCAGGAATCTTTGACAAAGAGGCAGTCTAGTCATGAGAAAACAAACAAAAGAAAACACAACATGAAGCTGGACAAAAAGAAAATACATGCAACATGGAGCAAAAAAAGGAAAAACAAACCACCACCATAGCCCAAGCTATGAATGAATACTTTCCTTGTGGCTGGTAATGGTGTCTATGCAGTTCTGACATGCACGCAACTTTCAGTTCTGTGTTGTTGGACTGAAATCATTGGGGACTGGACAGTTACTGATTCTAGGAAGTACTTTTTTCTGCAGATGCTGTATTTGTCTTGTCTTCCTAGGACAAAACTGGTGCCACATATGGCATTTCACTGGTACAGCTGCTGGTTGTCTGCATTAGAAACAAGTGCAAAACCACAGGAGCACCAAGAGATCCTAGTCCTTTAAAACCCAGTTGCACTTCTGAGATATATCCTTCCAGGCTACAGTCAAGAATAAAATTGTGAGAATCTTAAAAGCAAAGTTACAGCAGTATTCTCACACTGGCAGAAGGACATGACAGCATTGCTTCTTGTGTGTACACACAAAATCCCTAATGCACCCCTTGGCAATGTAGTCCTGATTCAATCTGTATTCACACTAGCATGAAGATACAAACAGGAGCAATCCCAACAGGTCTGTAATTACAGGATTTGATACAGAACTTTAACCATAAAAAATCTGGCATTTGATCAAAGTCAGTCACCAAGACTTTCTCAATGCTCAGAAAAGGTGTATGAGTTACTTCTCAAGTTGTCTTTATTAGAAAATGAGAAAAGAATGGGTTATCCAGCCCTGACAGGCATCTGGCTTAGGCTGCATACCCAGCCCACAGAAATCTGAGGCTGGTGTGCTCAATGTCATCCATGATATCATCAATATAATTAAAAGCTGCAGAACTGTGTAATAAACCATTCCTGTCCTACAACAGCTGAGATGACTTCTGTTGGTTAGCATCATCCATACCAAGTAGCAAGGCAAGAAATTAGTTCAAAGGATGGAAGTGCTTCACTAGCAAGAATATATTCCTAGAATGACTTTTGCAACATATTTATGCCTCTTTCTGTTAATACTTGTTTCACTGTCTGGGAATAAACAGAATAAAGTCATTGAATAATTATTTTACACAGAAACTGCACAATGTGTGTTTCTGTCACATCAAAGGCTTCTCCAGGCTTTGATTTGTCACAGCTCAATTTATGAGTCCCATCCACTTGTGAAACTTTGGGCCATATTTACAAACCCACTAGGGTGGTTACTGATGCTGAATTTCTGGAAGCAGAGTGTCTATGTTGGGTGGCCTCAGGAAGCAGACATTCTGCAAACACCTTTCTCCTGATTTTCTGAACTCGAGCTATAATGAAGCATGCACAGTTTTAGGCCCAAATGTTCACTCAGTGGTTTCTGCCTTTTTCAACTTGTGGGTCATGCAAATGTTTCCCCTAACAAGACTGGAACACTTTTACAGATTAATATCCTACGCATGATGTAGAGACCTTGTCCTCTTCACTCAAACTGCACACAGTGATCTCCATGAATATGTGCATCTAATGTGGATGCTAAAGATGGACGAGACAGAGATCTTTCGATGGAACAGTTGGGGAGAAGGCATGATCTTGAGCTAACACACTGCTTGAAGATTATCACAGTCTAGATCCCCTCAGTGTTATTTAAGGGAGCAAGTCACTTAGCATTAGCAACAGAAGCAGAATCTTGCCCAACCAGATTTCAGTGACATGCTCAAGGCTGGTAGAGCAAGCAAAGAGACCAAATGCCTCAATTCCTTCCTGTCCTTTACCCAGGAAACTATTCTTACTCTCTGTTAGCAATACATTACCTTTGATCTTTGTTACAATTCATATTGCTGGAAGTGCTAGCTGTCCACAGGACACATCTATATAACTCTAAGACTCAGGAATTGCTCAAGTTGGGATGCAGAAACCTCACTTTATTTCAGAGGTGTTCCTAACATGACTGATGTTCTCAACATCTCGCTACTGCAGGTACACAGCTCCTTCCAGCAGATGGAACTGCTCAGCCTTTCTGAACTTGTTCTGCAAAACAATACGTAAACTTGTAATTTGAAGATAGGTAACAAAACTGACTGGGTTGGATGATCTAGCCTTAACCAGTGGAGAGGAAAAAGCTGCATCTGAAGGACATAAAAGCTGAAAATCAGGAAGAAATATAACAAAAAGAGAGGTCTTTATAAAAGCAGAGGTGAAGCCAAGGCACAGAACAGAAAATGTCTAAGGGTTGCATAAGTGTAGCAATCAGAGAAGTGAAGCAAGAGGGAGAGAAAGTAAGTAGGGGACAGACTTCTGATCTTTGCTGTAAGTTAAAGGGACAGCAGATAATCTGTAGCAAGCAGATAATTTCAGAGGACGATCTTGCAGCTTATACTTGGAGTACTCTGTGAACACAGATGACTCTGAAAATGGGCTAGTATTGACTTCTCTTGTGAACTGATCATCCCTTAAGACAAGACAGTAATAAACCATACTGTTGACTCAGACCAGAAACCTGTCTAGGTATTTCTTACTGTACTAGTAAAGAACCTCTAGCAGTTTTCCTGGTTATGAGCTGAAATGAGTCAGACCTGAAAACCCACATGAAATCCCAGAATCCATGGCTGAATCCAGGTCTAAATTTCACAGCCTCCTCCAAAGCCTCCAATCAGTTATGCTGCTATCATCATTAAAAATTTCTTATGAGTCATAAACTATGTGTAGCACTTTATGAGGCTGATCTTTTTGTTCCTCAAAGAATTGACTATCTGGTTGAAATAAATCAGCCATGGAATACATGAGGAAATTTAGAGGGATCCTAAGGAACTCTTTCATTGTTAATGCTGGTTAACAATGGCACAGTGCTGTCAGTGCTATAGATGTGTATTAGCATGTGTCAGTGCCATGTAAAAAGCAGTTGCATAGGGCATAGTGAAAGGAGCTTGGTTTCTTGGGGATTTTGGAGTGATGGGACAGGAGGAGTGTAGGTTCAGCGTGGGAACAGAGTTTGAACACTGCAGTATTTATTTGCTGAAGGAAACAGCAGAAGAAAGCCAGACAGAGGGAGCAGAACAGGCTGAAGAGCAGCTTAAGGCAGGACACGTAACTGTTAGGTTGAATCACTGGCAGAAATCAGCAGTCCAGGAGACGGCCATTCAAAAAGCACTTAATTGCATATAAAATGCTACTGGCCAGTACAGGCAAGAGCTCTGCAGAATGCATGGCTACGAAACAGTGAGTCATACACCCAGTGAGTTCTGTGGGAGGGTTTCTGCCTATGTAGCAAACTGAGCAAGGTGGCTGTATGAATCGGATGCTGCAGAAAGGGCCAAGGTACACAGTTCATCCCAGGATGACAACTGTGTGCAGCCTGTGTGCCCCTATGAATCTGCGAACTCTCATCACCTACCACTCAGGACTGTAATTCAGGTTATTCAGGAAAGGTGGTTTTAATTACTCTTTTAAATGAATAATGAATATGGCAAACAAATTCTAAGTGGAACACAAGTTTTAAACGGAACACACAATTACTGAATTAACACAAAAAGATCTGAAATAAGGACAAAGGGGATTATAAAGATGAATGATAAGATGATTTTACTCACTGAGAGTTTTTCCTTTGCTTGTTTAAATACACCAGGAGCCTGGTTTGTTTCACCACCTGCTGCTGAGAGACCCAAAGAAAGACTTGAGAGTTAAAACCAATAATAATAAGCTTAATACACTTGTTAGAGCAATTAAATGCCTTGGAACTACTGTGCAAAGAAAGTACTTTGTGAATTACTTTCAGTGAACTGTATGCAGAAATGTACCTGCTTTAAACATGTCCTGTACTCATCATACTTGAGGTAAATGGTATTCTACACATTTCAAAGTTTTGTATCCATGTTTCTTGAAGTCTAGAAACTACAGTAAAAGGTTCAAGAAGTAACTGATAAGAAGCTCTGGTTATGAAGGCACACTCAGATGCCTTTGCAACCTGATTTTCAGGACTATCCTCTAAAAATCAGGCTCCTTTTAAGTAATCCACAAATGAAAATGTTGAGAGACCCTAAAATCACCAGTTTTCAAAATGTTAGGTAAAATTCCTCATGGAAAGAGAGAGCTGCACTGCTGAATTATCATCCTAGTTGCATCAACAAGGTCCATGTGCCGTGGGTCAACTAAGGCCCCAGACTTCAGCAATTCAAATTCTATCTGTGATTTCAAGTATGTTAATTTAGTATTTTGTTTATTTGATAGAACATGGTTTGAGGTAAGACTGTGCTCTCTGACTTGGATTCCATCCTTCTAAAAAGTTTTGGAATGAAGCAGCTTTTTGGAAAGCAGGTTATTAGTTTCACACTGCTGCTCAGGAAGTGATCTGCCACACAAAAACTAGAGGTGAAATCTTTTGGCATCTGTGCCAGGATGCCCTTAGTAAATGGGGAGGCAGGACAGTCATCACAGGGGACAACCTTTTGATAGTAAACCCAACTGTAACCCAACCCTAATGCATCATACAGGACAGAGCCAATTCATTTTCTCCTTTCCCTGTGCAGTTCCCAGGCATGGTGAGGAGATCCTTGGTTTTCTGCCACACTTCCCACTCTAGTTCTGCCCTCTTAATAAAATACTTATTAAATAAATTGAAGGAGTAGGAGAGAAAGCTTGTGAGGAGGAAAAGAATGTAACTGTGTACTTCAGTTCTGAATTCATAAGAGGGATGAGTGCAGCAAAGTCCTCCTGCACCACATTTTACCGCATCTGTTACTGCTGGGTTTGTTCTGGTTTGCATCTCTTCTAAATAATCACAAATAGCATCCTTCCTCCTTCCCTTGGCATGGAGCCCTAACCAGCCACCACTATGAAGTGGAAAGACTAGCTGTGCTGCTTGTGTGGACTTACCTGAAAGCACCACAACTTCCCCATCTGAACAAAACATCTCTAAAGGCACTGCTGCCAGTTTAAATACACAACAAATGTGTTTTGCCTCAGGGGGTGACCCCAGAATTGAAGACAAGAAATGGAAATGTATCACATAGTGACTCCTGCTCATAGCCTGGTAATGGTCTGGATCTTGCCACCGTAAACACTCCTCTGATGGCACAACTGCAGTGGCATCTCATAGCCACTAACAAAAAAACACCAGTCAGATTGGGGTTTCATTCATGAACCTACACCAGCCAAGGCAAAGACTTTACAAGACTTTCCTCAGAGGTGGCCATGCAATTTCTTTTTCACAGGTGAGTCTCTTAAAAAGCAGTTCCTCCCTTGTGGATATGGCACTGTAAGTTACCAGTATTTGTAGTGCTCACCAGTGACGTGGGAATTTTTTTCTGGTGTTGAGGGGAAATGGGAAAGATGTCATTTCCCTGACCACTGTGTAGAAAATAGGAGCAAATATTTTTTGTAAGCATTTATATGTTCCAATTTAAAGTCACAGTAAATGCAACATGGAGTTTTTAACTGATTGCAATAACTCAAAAGTTACACAGACTACACTGCTCAGGGATTTTTGGTGGGGGTCCACTGGCCAGGTATCACTAAAGCTGACAAAACCATTCCAAATAGGACACAGTGACAGTTAAAAATGGCTTCAAGAAACAGTGCTATATTTTACATAATAGTGGGAGAGAGACAATGTCCCTCAAAATTACAGATCCTGGGAACAGCTGGTGAAACATGAGATATTTTTCTCATTGTCACATTGTGGTGCAGTTCAAGCTCTTCTGCTTTAGAGCCCAAGCCTCAAAGTTCAGCCCTCATTACTGAAGATTTTGTGATCAGTCTGGTCCTTCACTTGTTGGTTGCTCTCTATCTTAGTATTTAAATGTACCAGGAGTTCATTTTTCTATTACATTCTTCATTTTGACTAAAATATCTGCTGCACTATGTACTGGAGCGAGAGAAAAGCAGCTCTGACAGTTGCCAGGCAGCACACGTTTAAGGCACCAGGCAGATTCCTTATGCAAGTCTATTGGTGTGACTCAGGCCTCTGCAGGACACTATGGGCCAGAAGAGTTCAGAGGAGTTATTGGTAGAGTGAAGGCAAGACAGCACCAACCACATGGCTGCAGAAGTGTAAGCAAAGGTGAGAGCACTACAGAGCCAACGCTTTCCTCCTCCCCCCATTTCCACAGCTTACTGAACCCCTTGGGTCTTTTGAAAGAATATGTGAATTATAGGTCATAACTTCCAAGCTGATCAAGCTGTCCTTCAGCAAACTGTAAAAGGGAGCTACAGGAGTTGTTCTAATGCTTTTTAAAGATTCCTCTCTCCTTGGTACTCCTGGTCCAGGTGCAAGTTAGGACAGCTTAAAGACTGCAAACTGAGGAGGAGTCATCACAGCAGCACAGAGGGGCCTGGATCAGCCTTTCCTTCCCTGTCTTTGTTTCTCATGGGGGAAGCAGGAGGAAGTGAAAGGACCAGATTCCCCCAGAGTAGCAAGGCGATGGGACTGAATATTTAGTTCTGTTTTCCTAATGGAATACAACCAGGAGACAGTACAAACTTCCTATAGTTGAGGCACGACATTAAAGGTGCCCTTGCATAAGTATCTTGAGACTGATCTGAATTTGGAACAGGAGAGACTCATTGGTACAAAACTGAATGGGAGTGACTTCTTAGGAAGAACACTTTTGGTATTGCACTGTGTAACTATAGGATGGATAATCCTGTTCTTCATTTCTAAGCTATGAGAAGAGGCTCATGTAGTTCTACATTGCTGTGCATGGTTCTTCTCTTAGTAGCCCTGGTTACACTCATGAACAACTGCACTGCAGCATGCGGCTGTGTTACATGACAGAAAACCTGGCCTCTTTTAGCAATTTCTTTGGTTTAAAATCACCAGAAAAGTCAAGATGTTCATCTTTCCACCCTGAACTCACAGTAACAATGAATAATATGACGAAAGTGCTGAAAGTATTCTTTTTGGTTTGCTAAATAATGATACACCTATCAAGCTGGAACAGGAATTATTTGTTTCATCCTTTCATCTTCCTCTACCAAATATTAAGATTTGTGCTTGGAATGCATTCGTAGTGTGAGCCCAGATTTCTTCTCTCTCAGCTTCACGCTGCGTGTGGCTGGATTCTCCCTGTGGATTTTGACTGTACAGCAGAAACATCAGTGACAGATTGGGAAGTGTCAATATAGATAACATCAATCAACAAAATATAAGTCTGAAACACTTCTTATTATGCATGAGAGTAAAAAAGCAAAGTAATGGAAATGCATCCCATGGTTGAAGCTGTCAACATTTTCCCACCAGAAAAAAAAAAAAAGCATAATTAAAAAAAAGAAAAAAAAAAAGAACAAAATGATGAGTAGGGATTCCTACAACACCACACTATAAGCACGATGCCAAATTACAACCACAGCACTTGGAGGTCCAAGCAATGACAAGCATACATGATCATGGCCTCCAGTAAAGAAATAAACCAAAACCAGGAAAGAAAGAAGAAAAATGATACAAACCACAAAAAAAAAAGCAATACTATTTGTGAAGATTGATATTCTTGGAGGAAGAAATAAAAAATAGAGAAGCTGCTATAGCCATGAGAGTTACAAAAACAAAAATGTCTATGTTTGCCAGCCACATTGCATAACTGAACAGAACGCAGTCACCTGTCTGCTTCCGTTTAACACAGGAGAGATGAGTTGGTCTAGTATATTTGATAGCAGGTTTTAAAATGATTTTCCTGGAAGGAGAGTGGGTCTGAACTTCAGTTTTTTTAGCAAGTTCAGCTTTCTTATACACTGCTACGGACAAAAAAACACAAAAACATAGAATCAGGAAAAGAACCCAGCAAACAGTTTCATATGACAATACATCAAGTGGCAAGCCCACTGCTCCACCACTCCAGCCCAACGCTTCGCTTCTACTGGGGTGAACAAGGCCTAAGTAGGAAAAGGGGGACCACTGGTGCGTTAACGTCAGGTGTGCCACCCAGTGGTCAGTGGGGATGCCTACAGCGAAATGGGGCCGGTGGAGCAGTGAGCCTCGCACATGGCTTTTCATAGAGTTGTACACTATCTCATGAGAAAGCACCACCGCTAATACGGTTACGGTGCACATCATCTACAACAGAGTAACCGGATAGTACTGTACAACAGTAAAAAGTAAATAAATAAAAATATATATATTGTAATAGGGAGTGTTAAATGAACCTTTTTTCCTTCTCACTTCATCTCTGGAGAGTGTGCTAGGTTCCTTTTTAGCTATTTTCCTTTCAGGAGTAGAAATCCTGCCTCTCCCAGTTTTAAAAGGTTTCTCTTTTTTATGCTTATCGAGAGATGATCTTCGCAATTCTCTCTCTGCCTTCTCCTCTTTAGGAACAGTCTCTAACTGTTCAGTCATGATGCTCCTATCATCATCTGTAGGATCAGAGGAAATTATAACAACAAACAAAAGATTAGTAACAAATGTTAACAATACTGAGGTGGAGCAGGGAAAAATAGTTGAAGACAGAGTAGACATTAATAGAAAAAGGCAGAGTATTTTACCATTTTTCTGAAACATGCTGAGATTACTATTATAACTATAATAATCTTGCTTTTTGATCATTATGATTTGAAAGCAAAAGTTTTTAACAGACAAAACAGAAAGGATAATGCACACCTTGAGTATCTGCCCAGAGACTGTCTGTGTCCATGACGGAGTCATCGATTGTTGTTTCATCTTTGTAATCATCACACGTCTCTGTCTTGTAGTCAGTGAGCAGGATTTCTTCTCTCTGGGGTGAAGCAGGAGCTTCTGGGGAGCCCTCCTTGGGCTCAACTTGAATGTCTGCCACTTCCTCAACCTCCAGCTCCTCTTCAGCCTGGGAGTCCCCTGTTTCAATGTCTTCCTGCTGAGTAGCAGCAAAGCGCACGCTGTGAGAAGCAGATTCACCCTCATCAACTGTTGTCTGGACCACTGTGATAAAGTCATCTTCTACTGTCACCACTGATTCAATAATGCCTTTCAGTTCAGGTAGTGCTTCTGGGCTACCCTTGGCTAGCATTTCTTCAGTAGTAGGTTTCCCAAAGTCTATTTCTGGGGGCATTTCTGATATGAGATGCTGTTTATCTTCTTTGATTTCTTCTAGCCCTACTTCTACCTCTTCTTCCTCATGTTCTTCCTCTTTTGAGGCCCCAGCTGTCACTTCACACGGCAGCAGATTTTGGACTTCCATAGGTTTCACAGCTGTATCGGGAGTCTTTTCAGTTCCTTCTGCAGGCTGTGGTATGCTCTCCATCTGAATCTCAGCAGGCTCTTCCTGGAGAGGTTCAGCTTTTGGAAGGAGGAGCTCCATAGAAGGCTCCTTTGCTGGTAACTCTGCAGGCAGCTCTTCACTAGACACAGGATGTTTTGCAGGTTCTGCTTTGATATCCTCTGGTTTCAAGGATTCTCCATTCAAACTTTCTTGGCCTTGGTCATGCTCTCCACTAGATTCATAAGATTCTTCTTTATCAACTGCCTCCTGATGTACCAGATCGGGCTTAGTTACTTTTTCTTTAATTTCTGTTTCTGACAGTTTGCTGCTGTCCTTCACGTAAATAGGCTCGATCTTGGAAAGTACATCTGCATCCTTTGCTTCTCTGGACAAGATGGTCTGATCTTTCTGTTGAGTATCTTTGGGTTCAGGCTCTGCTCTTTTAACAGAGGCTTTGTCCTTCCCTGAAGTGAGAGAAGCAATCTCGCTAATCTTAGCTTCTAACTGACTCTGATATTCTTGGTCAGCTCTCATTGCAGCCACTTCCATATCATGCTTTATAGCATTGTAATCTGGTTTAATTGGAGCTTCTACCTCAGCTAACTCAGGAACAACACTAAGAGTCTTCTCCTCCTTCTCTATTGACAAAGAAACAGCACCTTTTTCTACTGCTGTCTCTGAAGCTGATATTCTGTCATACATGGTATCATCAGTTACATGAACTTTATCAGCCACACTTTCCTCTTTCATTTCTAAGATTGCCTCAGGTCTTGTCTTCTCTGGCTCTGCACCTTTAATGGGACAGACCTCTTTAGAGTCAAGATGATCTTCATTTCTTTCTAGCACAGTATCCAGCTTCTCTCTTTTCTCCTGCTCAAAGTCCCTTGCCAGAACAGATTCACCAGTGGCAAGCTGACCTAAGTCTTTTTCACTGAGGAATTCTTTGGATTTTTCAGCTGCTGCCAGTTTCACTTCTATCAAAGACAGGTCGGGAGCTAAGCCGCGTCTCAGTTTCTCATCTGTGCCTTCGTAAAAGGGGCAGGTTTCACTCGTTAAATTCTCACTGTCCTGAACTGGAGAAGGGAGTGGGACTGTGTACTTATTGAAAACACAGTAGCCCAAGTCTTCTAGCTGACTTTCAGCTTTGAGAGTCACGTGGTTTTCATCTGTCACAGGGGGCAGGGCTGTGCTGCTGTCTTCTGCAATAGTGTCAGAAGAAACTGGTTTCTTTTGTGCCACCTCAGCATCTGCACTCACGGAGGCTAATCTAGATCTTGTCCCTGCTAAGTCTAACATTTCGGGCAGGTCAGGAGCCAGGACAGCCCCATTTTTGTAATAATCTTTGGCCAGGAAGGGTGATTCAGCCACGGTCTCAGGCTGGACTTTTTCTTCTGCCATTGCTTTTTCTTCTTCAATATGCTCATCTTCCTCTCTACTATCAATAGGGAAGCAGGGAGCCTTCTCCAGTGCTGGTGTGGTTGCTGGCAAGTAGTCATCACCTTCATCCATACTGCCACTAGTGTTAGTTAGAATATCTGAAGCAAGGGGAGAAAGATCATGTGCACGACCAAAGCTAAATCCTAAAGCTATTGAATCCAGGCAGGACATGGGCAAGTTAATAGACATACTTCTCTGTTCAATTGCAGATCTGCCCCCAAGTCCCAAGCTCCTGCTCAGAGTTAGGTCATCTTTATTTTTACTGTGGAGCTCTCTCTTATCCCCATAGACTTTGGGGTCAATTGTGAACATTCGTTCTGTTGGGGAACTTGGTTCTTCTGATTTGTCTGGTGTAAAACTCTGAGCCAGGGTACTGTACCCTATTTCATGAGCAGGCACACTCTGCTGCTGATCCAATTCTGTCTGCAATTCTTCCTCCTCTTCTTCTTTGTCTTCAGGTATTAGACGATCTGTCTGATAAGGCTCATAGACACTCTCTTTAGTGTCACTTAGCTCATAGTAATCACTGCCTTGTTTCAGAGCATCTGCTTTGAAGGCTTCCTCTTTCAGAGCAGAGGTTTCAAAGTACTTTGACATTCCTGATCGATCCTCCTCTTCTTTGCTTTGAGGAGCTGAAACACTTGTCTTATCTTTTTTAACATCTTTCTCTTGAGAAGCTTCTACAGTAGGAGTCTTGTCAGTGGTTAAACTTGGTGCCTCAGGGGCTCTCTCTGTTATTCTGGATAGCTGAGTGGTATCAGGGTGCTCTACTGTTTTCTCAAGGGTCAGTTCATGGCCTAACTTGGCTGGGGGTACCTGTGTGCTTGGCTGCACCTCCTTTTTCATGTCTACTGTTGCTAGGAGTCCACTTTGGTCCATTTCTTTTTCTGCTGTGAGAATATCAGGTGACTTTTTAGCTTCATCAGCCTTTTGAAAGTCTGCTTTGTCTAGGGAAAGTGCCTTAACTTCAGGTTCTGTGGTCAATTTACCACCATCTAATGCTCGAGCATCCCCTTTATCATAGAAGTCATACCTTTCTTCCTCATCGCTCTCATCCTTGGTCATGTCCTTTTCCTCTCCCCATGCAGGGATTTTCTGGGTGCTTGGCGTTTTCAGGCCATCTACAGTTACTGCTGAGACTTCCTGCAGAGCTAGTGTCCTGTCTTTAGCGAGATCTTTGGCAAACAGTTGGTCTATGGGTTCTTGTTTTGTTTTGGAACTGTCTTCAAGTGGAAGCCCCTCGGGGACAGCAGGAGATGGGCCTGAAGGAAGTTCACTTTTGACTCCTTCTGCCTTGAATTCTGATAGCAATAGAGAACTTTCACCATGGCTGATGGCAAGATCTCGGACATCTTTAAGATCGTCTTTAAATGTCATAGACATAGCTTGGTTGAATGGTGAGGGCACATCTGCAGTCCTTTCTTCTGTTTTGCTCCCTTTAGGCAGTTCAAATGACAAGTCCTTTTGTTCTTGAGAAGCAGGAGGCTTGGCACCAGGTTCTGCAAAACTGGCTTCCCCTTTCTTTTGTGAATCAGTTTCCAAGATCTGTTCTGATAGAGGTGAAGGCATTTTTTCGGTGTCTTTGCTCTGTGAATCCTTTTTATCTATATCCTCTGGTTTTGCTGGCTGTGGAACTAAGGCATCGTATTTAGGTTGCTCACCAGTCTTACTGTCTTTCCCAGATTCATGTTGCTTTGTGTCTAATGGTTCTGCCGCGAAAGGGCGTGCGCCCTCCTGGACACGGAATTCCATCTTCGTGGCTGCAAGTAAATCTGAAGTAGTTTGTTTGGGTTTTATAACAAGATTATTTAAAGCACTTACAGGCAGGCAGTCACGTGGCTTACAACAAACAACGTCTTGGTATGAATGATGGAAAGGAAAGGGAGAAAGATGCAAACATGCAGCAAGGCCATCCGCTTAGAAATCTGTTTTAAAGTGTAAAATCCTAGTTTCCTTTCAATATATGAGGTTTTATAGTGAGAATGTGAGTTGAACACATATAAATATGTGACCACTGAAATGAGATGATTTCATATGATTTCTTCATTTCATGGTTTGTACACAACAGCAAAACCACAAGTAATCCTCACTTCCTTGGTATGCTTTGATGGACTCTGTAGCTTATGTTAGATTTGCCATAGTCAAGTCTGTAAGCTTAAGTCCAATCTATGGTATCTTTGTATGGTGCTGACATTTAAAACATACACAGTTATACATTTCTATATCCTTTTTACATTTTTCTTCTACATGCAGCCTAAGCTAAAGAAATATTGCACACAAAAGGGTTTACAAGTGTCAGAAGAGGCTGGGGATTTAATCCTACTGATTTTTGACATTCACTCTTTGGCAAATGACAAAAATCTCACTGCTGTCATGAAACCTGTACGTGTAAATCAGCAGTGGAGCTATTAATAGTCCCAGATATTGCAGTTCTGGTCTTCAAAATGGACAGCCATTTTCAGCTCTAGTTGAAGTCAAAGAATACATGGCTTGTTTCAATGACTGTACATCAGGCCTTAATTAAATTAATTTGAAACAAAAAATGCTACTCTTATGGTCTGCCACTATATTTTTAGGAAATAACACCTAGTTGTTGGAGGTTTTTTTATACACACTCTGTTATCGTTAATAGCTTGTTCTTTCTTAATGTCTTATGGAAAATAATGATTTCCATCCTACAGAAATCTTCCTATCATGGAAAATATGAAGTGAGACACTGCAAAATGTGGCAGAACTTTCTGCAGCGACCTGTAAAAAAAGTTTTATGAGTGGTTTTCCAAAGCTTGTTACAGCAAGCGTTGGGCTGACTCTGAATCTCTTTGTCTCTGATTTCGAGTCTCCAGAGCCACCTTTTTGCTTTGATGAATCAGAATTTTTTAGATCAATTAATACCAAAGCATTGGTCATTCTTTAAATATTTCCATACATTAACATTTAGTCAAAATGGCAACTGCCATTCGAAATCCTACAGGTAGAAAAATCAGAGGTCTGCAACTACAGTAATTTTGCTCCTTTATGTTTTCACATTTGGTGATTTACTTGACAGCCCTCTGAAGTATAAAAACATGGCCAGTGAGCCCATGTCAGTCTTGTTTCACAGGAATTAAATAGCTAGATACTGACTTTCTTTATGTATCCTACTGTGCCTCTTACTGTAGTGCAAATGAACAATACCAATGGCATCAAAACATAGTCTCACTGCCAAGGGAATTTAATATTCTTTAGTTGGGCCAGCCAGAACACCAGCCTAATGCAGCATTTCTTAGCCAGGTAGTGAATGGGTACATTACTACTCCACACAGTGTGTCTTTACACTCTGTTGCGCTGGCTGCAGAGAAATACCCTTAAAAAGTAGCCTAGTTCTTACATACTGAAATATGACTTCAGTGAATATTTTGCTGAGTGAGCAGATCAGAACTTCACCCTACGACCCCAATCTACTGAATTGCTTCACTATGAAGGCAAACATCCCAGTGGAAGTGATGGAGGTTTTGCCAAAGAAGGTTAAAAAATTGTGATAAGGTAAGACACAAAAAATCAGAGTTCTGGCAATGACTGAGGAGAGGAAGGGTAGACTACGATGAATGGCAAGGATATGACATAAAAAGCAATAGCTTTAGGGAAGCTAAACCAGAATGCACTGAACACACACACAAAAACCCAAAACCAAACAAAAAACCTGCACACTGCAAATGAAAACATTTCTCGAGTTTAAGCCTCTTTATGTCATAATCAAAGTCAATAAATCTACTTTTTGAAAGAAAAGCAGATGAATCTCTGCACCAAAAAGAAAAAAATATACATAGATTAGCAATGTGACTGGCAAACACATCTGAGATGGGGGAAAAAAGCTTAGGCAGAGGAATCAGCTTAGCTGCAAAGCACATTTTGTCATAGCAAAGTAAAAAATCAGGAATCAGCCGCAGTGGTGGGAAACCATGTTGTCATACAACACCTATGCAATCGTATTATCTGCTACACACTCTTCAAGCATAATAACAAGAGCAGTCATAAATGGGAAGAACAGGAAATGAAGCAGCCTTGGAAAGCACTGGAGAAAGCTGAAGGATTCGCTGGCAGCAAACACATGCAAACCTAAGGAGGACACACCTTCCTCAGCCGAGGAAGGGGATGTGTCTTTCAGGGGTGTTTCCGCCACAACGGTTACACTCTCCCTGCTGGATGCCACACTTGGCACTTTGTCTTCATGACACACTTTGGCCTCCAAACCAGAATCCGACTGACCCTCAGAGAGGCCCTTTGTCTGGTCCGAAGGCTCAGCGGGCCCGTGCTCTTTCCCCAGTTGCTTCCCTGGAAGAGCAGCAGGTTTCGCTTCCACAGCCATCAGACTCTTTACTGGTTCTTCTTCTTGGGGATGGAAAAAGGAGGCGACATCAACACCAACAATAAACACCAAGCACACAGCTCAACAGGACTGCTTTTACATAACACTTTCAGCTCTGAATATTTTGGATGCAAGTGTGTAGGACAGCTAGTATCCAGCCATTTTAGTCATCGTGAAACTGAATTTTCCTTAAGGTAAAAGCCAAGCCAGAAACCTGTCTCCCCCACAGAAACATGATTATGCTGTAAAATGAGAGCTGAAAGTGTTTTACAGGTATACCTCTCCCAGAGATGACTGTGGGTCAAATAGTCATTGCAAATGGAGATGGTATTGAATGATGGATGGCTCTGAGAACACCAACGCATCAATGATCTCAAAGTACACTGGTATTTTTCTGCTAAATGCTCTGTTCAATCCAGTACAAGACATTCAACTGAGGTGGAGGAAGGTATGAGGCATTAATTTCTTTCAACTGACCTTGGCAATAGAGACTGCTAAATGCCAGCTAGTCAATCTACCACATGAATCCTGGATTTGGTTAAACATTAAGCCACTTCCATAGGCTTAATAAGCCCTGTGCATAGCTGACAGCTAATGATTTCACAAGAATTCAGCCTGGAGTCCTACACTGAGCAAGTTTACAAACAATTACACCCCTAGGCTGCCTGACATCTGAGCTCTGTGTGTGAAAGATCAGTTTTAACACCAGGACTCTTCATTTCTCTTCCTGTTTCCCCACAAGCCCCTAGGCTCCTTGTCACCAATTAAATCAAAGAAACCCAGGAGTGCAATATAGCTACTTGTTCCTCTGAATTTATGGTAGTATCAACACCAGTCTTTACTCATGCCATGTCAGAAGAATGATTAGAAAAGGCTCCATTCTGGACTGTACTCCTGCCATTGCTTCTCAGACAGAATACTACTGTGCTCTATAAGTGTCCCTTCCAATAAGAATTCAGGATTAAGTGTGAAAACTTTGATTCAGCAACATACTTAAGCAGCTGATCAGCAGCCATGCTGCAGTCAACTTTATGACCTCTCTGGGTTTAATGCGTGTCTTACAATGAAGGACTTTATTGAATCAGACTTAAACCAGAGTGGCTTCAGAGCTGGAAGTGGCTGTATCCAGCCTCTTGGCATTGAAGTAAAACCTCTTTACCAGGGCTTGATTTTTCTCCTGAGACTGGCCTGGCAAAAACACATCATCAACCATCCACTTCAGTTATGGCTTTTAAAAACTGATTTCGGGAACATAAACACTGAGGCTGAGAACATATTACTATGTAAAGTACAACACATTATTAACAACATATAAAAATGTAATTATTAAGGTTAGATGCTATATCTTAAATGAACAGAAGACAGAAGATTCAGAATCAGAACTGTTACAGGGATATTGATGCATGGGCAGACTACAGAGGCAGCCTGGCAGAACAGGAGATGTCCAACTACAAGAGGCCCTGACTTGAGTAACTTGCTTTACTTTTCTTTTTCTGATTTTATCAAGTTTTGTATGTGCATCCCCTTCAGTTAAACAATCTTAAGGAAAGCCTCACATTTTACTCTGAGCAATTTAACCTGTACACCTCCATTTCCTGAGACACTTCACACAATGTGCCATGATTAAAACTAATTACTCACCACAGTAGAAAGTTATCCCTGTCTTAGCAAAGGAATCCTAGAGACTGACTTTGTACAGCAGACTCCTTAATGCCAAAGAGGCTGCTAGCTTACAGGCAGCAGGTGAGGAGGGCTGTTTCATAATGCCCATCTTTTCACTGACAGTCCAGCTTATTTCCTAGTTTTTTCTCTCTGTTCCTCATAGGTGCTCTGAGATTTCCCACTTTCACCAGAGATAGATGCATATGACTGAAAAGGGAAGCTGACCAAGAACTAACCAATCCAGGAGTGCTCCAAGTACAACTATAGGCACCCAGCCACTTTTTGCTGCCTCCCCTAGCTTCAGGCAGACATGCTGACATTAACAATCTTCAATCGTTAGCATTGATCTCTTTCTGACTCTGTTGCAGTATTAAGCTATATTATCCTGTTAACTCTGAACAAATCTGGTTTTGATGAAATGACCCAGTGAGCAATTTCAGGTATACATCTCCACTTTCCTAAGACACAAACCTCTTAAGGATTCAGTATTGGTTTTAACTTCAAAATTGAGTTAGTCAAATGTTGCAAGATGAAATGTGATCTATTTTGCCTTGAAGAAGTCAGCATTCCTGTAAGTCACCAAAATACATTCTCCCTTGATTCCTCAAAAGACATTTCAATTTGATGTAATCCCCACTGATAAAATAAGACTTACTGATGTGCTCAGGCCGTAGAAAAAAGGGGTACAGAAACACAGAAACAGTGAATTATTTTTTCCCCTCCTTGTTTCCAGTCAGCTGACACAATGTTAACTGGATGTATCCACAAAACAACTGGAGATCAAACATGAACCAATACTGCCTGAAGTCACTTGTGTATACTGGGATAAAATTGGCTTCCTTTGCCTACTGGAGAAGTAAAGACTTTCCACTGCTATCTTTGGTGTAGATATGGAGCTTTTTCCCCAGTGTTAACAACCAACTCACCTCCAGTAACAATCTTTTGCCTATTTTGCAGTAACTCTCTGGCACAAAGAACACATTAGCTCACACTTCTTTTATTTAGCTGCTCCTTTCATTGCTCACACTTCATCTTCACTTTGACATGGAGAGACTCTGGAGGGGCATCACTTCCGTGTGAGGAGAAGGCACAACCAGGTTTCCCTTCCCAGAACACAGCAATCACAGGTGCATATATAATGGGATGGATGGCAGGCGGGTAGAGGGAAAGAGGAACAAAATGGGACCATGCTCAGTTCACCTTCATCATGGCCCAACAAGACCTCTGTGCTCTTCACTGTGGCACTGGGATGTGTACTAAAGCCAGTCCACTCTGAGCTGAACAAAGAGTGTTCATAGTACTCCTCATCTGAACTGCAGGGCTCATCATCGGGTAAAGACACTGAAATGGAGGGGGCCAGGTGTTTACCCCACTCCCTGCTGCCAGCAGGCCCGCAGCCTGGGCAGTGGTGCAGCAGTCCCACCTTATCCTCTGCCCCTTCATCTATAAACAGACACACAGACAAAGACTGCAGGACAGACAAAGAAAAGACAAGAGAGGATGGACACATGCACTAGCAACACCAGCCACTATGTCATCCTGTCAGGAGGATGAAATCAGCCAGGCTACAGGTTAAGGCAGGATTGAGGAATGAGGCTGCTGTGCATTTTAACACACGGGCCATGTACACATAGGAGCCTTTCCTATAGTGCTTGTGGATGTGGGAAACCAACTCTTGGAACAAGTGAATTTCAAAGTTATATACTCATTGTTTAGAGGAACACATACTGTACGCAAACCACATCTTACAACTTGCACTGCCACTCACAGCTACTATACACTTAACTGACTGTATTAAAAATCTCTGAAGTATACAAGGGCCTGGAGGGACAGCACAAGGGGCAATGGCTTTAACCTGCCAGAGGGGGGACTCAGATGAGCTCTTAGGCAGAAGCTCTTCCCTGTGAGGGTGCTGAGGTGCTGGCACAGGGTGCCCAGAGAAGCTGTGGC
>JANHGB010044955.1:7339-18227 GCA_026283785.1 Coracopsis vasa | reverse complement strand
GAAAGAAAGAAAGAAAGAAAGAAAGAAAGAAAGAAAGAAAGAAAGAAAGAAAGAAAGAAAGAAAGAAAGGAAGAAAGGAAGAAAGGAAGAAAGGAAGAAATAGCAGAATATAAACATAAATCTCTCCATGGTTATTGTTACGAAAAAATAACTACTGACATAATCAAAACTTAAAGGATTAGGTATGACTGGACAAATAAGTCATGTTCATCACTCCTTTTTATAAGAAAAAAGAGTGAAGTAGCATTCTAGATCATAGACAAAGTGAATTAATTTAGAGTTTCTGAAAATTCAAAAATACAAGCTACTGAATACACATGGATCAATGTGCATCCAGCATCCTCTGGCAGGTGTACTGGTAGAAGTCTGTCAAGCCAGGATTAAAGCATTATTGGTATTTCTAAGCTGTTATCACACAGAAGCTATTGCACTAAGTTTTATTTTGAACTACATTGTGTTGGGTGTACATAGACTAATTGGTCTCCGAATTTGGGTCTATCAACTATGTTCCCAAGAAGTGAAACAGTGGAATTTAGTGGAACATTTTATGTGCAGACATAGTAAAAGTAAAAAATAATAATAATAATAATAATAATAGAAAATTTTACTAAGAAGGTTCCTGATTTCAGTCTGCAAAGAAGATCACAAGAATGGCACCTTTCCCAAACACCGAAGGAAGTCTTCCTGAACTATTCCGTTATCATAAGTGGCAGAAGGCTTATAGAAAGTTTCAGACCAGACTATGTATTAAATGTATTAAAGGTGAAGCAGAGAAAGCTGCAAAGTGAAACAATATATACCCAGCTTTTGCAGTAGACGACATGGGATCTGTTCTAGGGATTGCATTTTTGAGTTCTTAAATAGTGTAGAAAGGTGCGTAGCGCTGTTTTCTAATAAAACCATATTATTCTGATTACGTAAATGAAAGCAATTTCAAGGAGTTGAGGAAAGACCCTACTTAAGATTTTGAGTAATTTGGTGACAAAATATCAGACAAAATTCCACTCTGATAACTGTAATACATTACGCAAGGAAAAACAGCAGTCATAACTCTATATGCCTAACAGTCACCCGGAACTAGTATTACCACTTAAGAAACAGAAGAGATAGAGCCATTCATTAAAAAGGTCACTTCACTGTTAAACAATGCTAAAACCCCATAAATGTCACCCTTTGCAAATTAATCTGTATCCTTTTCCTCTAACTAATTTCCCACTGGCAAGAGGATGATCCTTGGTTTCACCTTATTCTTCAAGTAGCCTTAAGTCAACTCATGTACTAGAGAGGAGAATTTTTCAGTCTCTCACTCTTGCAAAGGCTGCAGTCTCTGTGTACCACTGAATCCTTGTCTTTCACTTTAGTTAACCACTAAAGGCTTAAAAACAGTGAGCACAGCAATCCTGCCACAGACTGCTGTAGTACATTCTTGATGTTGAAGTTAAAAATGTAAATGATATAACCAAGTAAATACTATTCTGAAACCTATATGCAAATAAGTATCTCCAAAAGACCTATTTTTAAATGTTTTTATTTTGGGTCTTACTTATGTTTTTGCATGTGCATGGTTGGTAATACTGAAAAATGACACTATTAAAATAACTAATACCTCTCTTTTCATACTCAGTAAAGAGCATATTGCCCATAGAGAGGTATAAAACACCACATGAGGTAATGAAAGGTGGAGATGAATTTGAGGAGCTACCTTCCTAATGAAGATTCCCTGAGGGAAATTGCAGGGTAAGGTACACTGGACTAGCTATTTCATCTTTTTTGTGTTTCTTCTTTGAAATGATAGCAAGTTTATATTTAAAAATAGATGTAAACTGGAATTATGTAAAAATTGAAGAATTGGTCAGTTATTTTCCCAAAAATGTTGCTCATGTGGTTTCTGCATATTCACAAGGAGTTTTTCATGCGTCTCATGTTTCTTTGTTTTTCATATTTTGTCTAGAACTCCTACCGTTGGTCCCATTATTGAATTTCCAGGAAGTCCATCATCTCCCAGTGGCCCATTTGGACCTGGATCCTCCTATCAAAAAAAGAAAAAAAAGCAAAACCATATCCAATATTTTCAGTTTTAATTTACAAAGTCTTACAGAAAAAAAGAAGTATTCAACTCTTTCTGATAGTGGCAATTATTGAGCCAGGTAATATGAAATCAGTATTTCTAAAGGAAGCTTTTACTACCTCGATTCTGTCCTCACTTATACTTTTGCTTCTCTGCAACTGTGTCAACGAGTGTGTTCTCCTTTGATGGACGATTTGACAGCTTCAGTTTTCAACTGAAGGTTGAGTAGCGTAGTCTCCATGACCAGATTCACCTGTGGTGTCTGCCTGCTTTTACCCACATAAGCAAGGCTGCATAACCTTGTTACTGTCAGAGCACAAAGAGAACAGCAAAGACATTCCAAGACAAGTGCTGACACAGAGTATGTTTAGAAAGATGCAAGTGTGCAGCACTTCAAAGTTGTAAACTCCACAGGCTGAAGACTCAGGAAGAAACTATTTTTTCCTCAAACACTACCTAGTACAACTGTTTGGTAATCTTAGCTCTGTCAGTGGCTTTCCTGGAAGCAATCAGGCTTCGAATTCAAGTTCCTCATGTTATACCCCCACAGAGCAAAATCTTGCTCCTTCTTAGTATTTAATCTATTGGCAACAAATGTCTTACTTTATATTAAGGGTCTTAGAAAGAAAATTTTGATTTTCAATTAAAATTGCAATTTTGAACACTAGTGAGAAGGCCAGGCAGTATTTCAAGAATCGTTCACTAGGGAATGCAGATGAAATGTTCTATCAAAACCACCAAGGAGCTGTAACCATGAGAAAGGAATATGAGAAAAAACAGCTATCAAATGTTACTGTCTCCACATTAGTAATAATGGCTGTCAAGGGAAATAAAACTCTAGTCCCCAAATGTGGGTGTTGCTTAAAACAAATAAATTTCCAGTGAACACAACCATGGCTGCTCAGAAGTTGTCTAGCAACCCATCAATGCTACATCAAATACTTAAGAGATGTAATAAAAAGACCTCAGACCATGATAATTCCCAGCTTTGAAAAACATGCATATTCCCTGCATTAGAAATTTAGAATGTCTGACTTCACTACTGCAGATACCAGGATTTTCCAAGAACACAATTACTAGAATCATCGCACTTTTCACAGTGAGAAGAGAAAACAGATCTCCTTAATCTGTTACATTATTGAGCAATTGTCAGAAACATGGCAGATATATGTTTAAACAAAGAAATTATTATGGAGCTAAAGAGACAAAGTTCTGTATATTTTCTAAAAATCAACTTGCATTTTAGAATTACCAGAAATACTTGCTTTCTTGCATCAGCCACTGCACATAAAACCCCTCATCTAAAATTTAGTAGCGTGTGGAGAAACAGCTACAGATCCCAGTGAATTTTGAATCGTGGCCAGCCTGCTACGAAAGTGATATGAATGATACTGAACAGAATAAAATCAGAGTGAAAAAGGCAATAAAGTCAATGAAGTTATTTTTTTCAGCATGAGTTTTATCAATAAATAATCTTGACCTCCATAATGGTCTATTTAAAAATATGTCCCAGTAACCATGAAAATGTGAAGATGGCAGACTGGCGTAGTGAAACCTATCTTCATACAAGTTGTGTATTATAGCATGCTACTTACATTTTCCTGAGATAAAGTTTGGTTGCATTTTTACTCCAGATGTACCCCGAGCTTCTTGTATTTCCTTCTTCTTCCCTCTTCCATGCACAAGCAAGTCCAAACCACATTCCTGTCCTCTGTGATGCCCTGTTGCAAGGCTGATGAGTACACTGTATGTACAATACCTACATGTGCTTGTGTGTGGGGGCATATATATTTTTAAGGAAGGAGAAAAATGAGGATGAAATTACTTCAGAGCGATAGGATGAACATTAATGGTTTCTCTATCCTAAAAATTATCTATCAGCAGAGCTGAAAACCATCAATTAAAGTTGAAGTAAACTGATGTATTTATACAAACAGCAACTATTTTATTCTTAAAATAAAAATGTGCTGATAGTGAATTTTCAAACATTTTGAAAACCTTCAGAGTTATATTTACTTTTGCTGAATCTGCATATTTTACTTAGCAGGACAGCTCCCACTCATTTCAAGTACATTTTCCCCATGGAGAAAATGAGATGGATGTAGCTCTAACCACCTCATATATGACATTGTATTTAAAGTAGTGTCTACCGGCCAGCTGTTCACTTGGAAGTGACATACAGACATTCATCTCCAAAAAATCATCTAGTTCAGCATATCTGAAACTATACATAGACACATTCCTGTAGGGATTTACTGCCACATTCAGGAAATCTTTGGTCTAAGAAACAAAATACATAGTAAATTCCAAACAAAACAAAACAAAAAACACAGGAAAAAAAACCCTTCAAAGACACAACAGAAATGTTATAGGGATTTTTTTTTTTTTAACAAATGGATTCAGGAGGCAATAGCACGTGCTAAGTTCAGCATCCTGTTATAGGGCTCACAAACACTCTCTGTTGATTTTTAGTATATCTTTCAGTCCTTATTTCTAAAATAATAATCAGTCATCTTTATTACTACAACAAGAAATTTTAACTTCTTTAACTTATATTCTGTTGAGAGACATGTGCACCAGAAGTTTTCCAGTCTCTGGTCTCCAGCAAACAATCAGATAATCAATCACCTTTGGTCCAGGAGGTTCCTAAATAGATGATCCAGTGACACCAGGGAGCCCTTTCTCTCCCCTCTCACCCTGTTACAAAATTGCACCATCTAGATTTAAACAGTTTCATTTTCTGCACAAGTAGCAAAAAGTTTTTTCAACACTCCATATTATAAAAATATCCACAATATAGATCTACCTACAAATATTGGGAAAAAAAACATGAATCAACTTACTGTTCTTGTGAAAACCTGTCCACACTTCGTGTTTAAGTAACTATTGGTTGAACTGTGTCTTTGTTTTTTTAACTTTAATTAATGTTTTGTGCCCAGCTTGCAAAGCCAATGCACAAACCAGAACAGATGCATTATTTACATTT
The DNA here is from genome assembly GCA_026283785.1 of Coracopsis vasa. Lineage (NCBI taxonomy): Eukaryota > Metazoa > Chordata > Aves > Psittaciformes > Psittacidae > Coracopsis > Coracopsis vasa. The sequence continues at coordinate 13,173 of JANHGB010044955.1, read as the reverse complement.
CCTTATCATTCAGAGCGACACTCACAAAATATGATAATAGCAAATTAATGTTTCAAAGTAAAAATTTGTGAAATGCTCATAGTTAGAATCATTTGGACAACTTTAATTTAGCTTCTTAGTCCTCACGCATAACTACAAGGTCTGTGATTCTATGTTTACCTATTCTTTTTCTCCTTGGGACTTTTGTATCATTCAGGACAGTGGATGAAAATATTTCTGCTTTTCCTTTTTTCTGCTAAGTCTCCAAGCATCGGATGCTTAAGAAATCTGTACATCACATAAATTCCATACATCCTTTTATAAAATACAAAGTGGAAGAACAAGCTTACTTTTGGTCCAGCTGGGCCTTGTACTCCTTTAGAACCAGTCAGTCCTTGGGATCCTTTTTATCCAGGGTCACCCTGAGGAAAACAAACCTTTATCAATCATAGCCAAGATTCATTCATAACTGGAAGATACACAAATAACCATAATATATATTATGTATATATCATTAATAATGATGCCCATAACTAAAAAGGTATTTAGATGCTCCACTCCAACTGAAATCCCGCTCAGTTCTAAAATCTTCCCCAAATGTCCCAAATTTAACCAGGTGAGAGATAAAAGCTGTCTGTCTACTAACACATCTTTCCAGGATTTAATTTTGGTTTTAGATATCTAACTAGTCACCTAATTTCTCTTAGCTGTTCTCTCTCCCTATCAGCATACTGAGATAATTTGCCTCCTGCTAACTTGAACGAAAACTCTATTACAATTTTGGGAAATCTCTACAGCTCAATTAATTCAGGGCCTATGTTTATAGTCTGATTTTGCTGCACTTGATCAGGCTAAGGAACACATCACTCTCAAAACCTTTTAAATCATCAGTTAAACCACAGGTGCTACTTTAAGATATAATGAATGAAAAAATAGGCCAGAATCTGAACACTTATAAAATAGGACCTTCTAAAGTTGCAGTATTTCTCCAGTGTGCATGTCAAGTCATACCTTTTGGCCTACATCTCTTTTGCCAGGGGGTCCTTCTGGGACTCTTGGACCTTGATCTCCCTTTTCTCCCTAACACAGATCAGGCGGTTAATCAATTCTCATGTAGCTAATTTTATTGAATCAATAGACTTATGTGAAACAACGGTTGCATAAACACTTTACCCAGAAATGTCAGTAAATATCTGGTTAATTTTTTTCCTACAAAAAGTAAAGAAGTATTCTGTCTTCTTAAACCCTTTCCACCTTCTTGCATTTATATTCCTCATTTTCACAACTCATTACAATTCATTACTCAACTGTAATAGTGCCATTTGCAATTGCATCAATCTTTTGTGGGAGGAATTACATGCATAAACTGACATGAAAAAGAGAAGTACTTTCAGTTATCAGAAAAGGTCTTGGTTGACCAATTTTAAGAAAAACAGCTTTTAAGAAGCAGTAATTTTAGGCAACTGTGTAGCCAGAAGCATCACTTCAAACAATTAGCAAATAATCCACATAAAATGTTCTATTAAGGAACATTATTATTTATGCAACATATAAGTCAGATTAGTACATTGGAATGCCTGTACATAATTCAGAAAGTGAAAAGTAGATTAAAATTAAGTTTAAAAATCCATTTCTGATTTGAGCTGTTGATGGAAGTGGCATTAACAGAGCCTACTGTTGATAGGCATCAGCGTACAACTCACTACTGTGACACAGCTTCAAACATGCAAATAACTGCTTTAACATCACCATGCTACCCACTCCAAGCATCCAGTTGTTCTTTGCACTGTCCCAAATATCCAAGGTAGCTGCTCAGTACTAGTATTTTCACCTATAATGAATTACAACAGTGAAGGTGGCAGCATCAAGCTGATCATCAGAATGAAAGCAATACTCAAGAGAATAATACCCCAGCATTCCCAAATACAAAAGCAACCTGTAACTTTAACCCAATATTTGCTTGTAACTCTGATGTTTCACTTCTGATAGACTGAGGTCTTCCTGAGCACTTACATAGTGGGTGATTTCAAATATAACAAAAATAATTAAGCAGCAACAGAAATGCCACATATTTTTCCATAGTGGAAGGCTTACTGACTCAGGTGCAGCTTGTCAAACTGGGCTTGCACTGTCCTTGTAGATGAGAAAAACACGAAGCTGCATTCTTAATAGACATTTATTACAGCTATTCAGATATCTTCTGAATAAAGACTTGCAGTCAAAAAGTGCTGATTTGCCTTACTCTGAATCATGTTCAGTTCATCAATACACACTGGCCAGCTGCTATCCTCATTTAAAAGCTGCACAGTAGCAGACTGTGGAGGCACCTGGATTCTCAGCAGCAATTCAAGAATCAAGTAAAGCACTGTGTTTTGCCCACTCAGCAGCTCATTCTATTTGGAAAGAGTAAAATTAAAAGCCTCAATTTAACTTATTCTAAATTGACTATTTTGGGCACTCAGCTTTGCACTCCTCTAAATTCCTGTCCACCATTTTGAATTTATGCTTCTTTTTCACAATGTGGCAGAATGTCTCCAGTATTTCTGAAATAAATTTAGGAGGAAAAAGTCAGTTTCTTCCTTCACACTCCCACCTGCATAGAATACAGTCCCTAGTGCTGTGTTCCCTCCATTTAACATTAAGAGGCCCAGCTCCTTGATAGGTGGGTGCAGCCTACGGAGCTGCATGGAGCAGAGGAACATTGCTCCTCAGATTCCAGGTAAAGCACACCTTTGTATTGTTGTGATGTGTGAATAATTCATCATTAATTTAACTATAAATATAGTTAATTAGGGATATGATTTGAAAAATACTCTGTGCCTCACCTTGTCTACTTTGATTTGTTGACTTGGCTGTCCAGGAGGACCAGCTGCACCTTCAGACCCTTTTTCACCCTAGAAATATGTGACAGTATTGTAACTATATTTGGGAATGTATGAAGAACACCATCCTAGACAAATTAGTCATCACAATGTGGTTAATGAGGAAAAAAACGTTCCTTCACAAACAAACAAGAAAAATAGTCAATGTAATTCCTAGTATTAGAGAAAAGTGATTCAGTTACAATTCATTAAATGCTTCATCTGCATTTACTGTGTTGTTGAGCACAGGACCTCAGAAGGAGAAAATGAAATACTAGGAAGAAGGAAGCTACATTTTGTAAATGTGATGATATGTTTGTTCATTAGTCAGAGAGAGCAGTTTGGAACCTGGTGCAAGGACATGACTAACATCTTTCCCATGAAAGGAAGAAAAATCTTCTTTGCTTAGTAGTTCAAGGCTCTAGAGAATCTTCAAGCCACTGAAAAAGAGGGATACATTTTGACAGGAAGGCCAGTTGTGACTGAATCATAAATCTTTGCTTGTTTGTACATATTTTTTAAAAAGGGAATGTTCACATGTATTAAGCTAGCAGCTGCCCTTAATGAGGTAACTGTCCATAGAGACTAATAAAACCCATCTTTCGGTTTCCCAAAATGGTAAGGCAGAATGAAAATAGTTCCTGAATGTTTTCTTCCAATACAGAACCCAAATAGCTACGTAGTCTTTCAGAAGATTTCTTTTATTAATGCTACCAAAATAAGGTATTAATTAACACATAAGTAGGAGAATCATTAACTTACTAATGTTAAAGGGACTTTACAACTTTTTTGTAGTTATCTTGATAGAGTTTCTGAACACAAAGAGATATTCAGAAGACCAAGATCCATCAGCTGTTATTTTATACCAGTGGAATGATCAATGATCTTAAATAACTTAGACACTACTACAGATATGGCCCACAAGATTAAAAAAAAAAAAAAGTAGTTTCCATAAAACTACTTTTTGCCCTTGAATGCCCTCTCCTGGTAGACCTTTCTCACCTGGCAGACCATCAGGGCCACGTGGTGCCTGTAAAGAAAAAAAAACATATTCAGACTATACCAGCAATTCCATTTTTATTGACATTTTGTTTAACTTGCAAGTCTTTGCGACTTTCCCATACTTTCATAGTCTCTCTTATGCCCAAGTAAATAAACTAAGCTGTCACACCTCATTTAGCTCTGTTTGCAAGAAATCACTTCCCTGCATCTATCTGTGATGATGAGCTGAGATTAAGTTAAATTCCCAGACATTACCACAACCATTGTGTCCCTTCACAGAAGGAAATAATTAATGACTCTCTGAAGAGACAGAGCAGGTGAGGTACTAAATATGGATGCTGCCATATGATACAAGAGGAATTTAGCAAGTAGGAGTATGACAGGGCATGATTATGCTCTACAGGTAAGAGGAGAGCTCTGCAGTTGGAGAGCACAAGCGGGCCACACACACCACTAAATCTGAGTAGATTTAAGCAGCAACAGCAACAAAGTCTTTTTCTTTGAAAATTATTTCCAAAAGACAAAGATTTGCCAGACTCTGCTGTACTGCTGCCTCAGTTGCCTGAGATTGCTTTTTGGCTACTTTCTATTGGAGTTCAAATAAAGATACTAATTTTGTATGCTTTCAAGAAAACACAGGAGCCGTATAGTGAATGCAACACTTGGTGGCATTTACCACCACCAATCCCTGACACACACACATGGCAAAGAGAGGCGAGCCCTTACCTGAGTTTCCTCCACCAAGTGATCAATCCAGGTGAACTCATGACCCTAGCAATCGGAGGTGAACGCTATAAACCAGGCACACTATTTGCTAACTCTTACCAAATCAGAAGGAAAAGACATGGGTGGCTGGTAAGGGTGGTGGGAGCAGTGAGGACAGGGAAGGGGAATGAAGGCAAGAAACTTAAGTAATGTGGGAAGGTAGCAGAAGTACTGCAAAAGAGGACTCCAAGCACTGGAGGAGTACCTGGGTGTACTGCAATAAGTAGAAACATTAGGAAATCTGAGGTTACTGTTGTATGGCTGAGAGTGTAGGGGATGGAGGACTCAAAAACCCCAGTGTTAGTTTCATTGCTTATCAAACAGCTTGCTGTACTGGAGACACATTTGATAAATCTGGATGCAAATGTTATATTATTTTTGAAGAAAGATAAAACAGTTATGAGCAACTAAGGAAAGAGCACTAAGGAGAGCAATGTTCTAGAATTCAGATCACCTTCAAATTCTGCAGTATGAAAAACTACAAAGAAAAAGAATGAATTAATTAAATTTCACTAATCAAAGCCTCTTTTTTTTTTTTTATTTTTGGTGCAGTTATGGACCCTAATAGCAATGTAGTTTAATGTCCTATAGGATAATAGGGTTTCTCCTAAATCAGATAATTATTGCAATGTATAATGTCCCTTGACAAACATGCTGAAGCAAAGTGTGGTGTTTCATGAATCACTGCTATTATAAAATGGTGTAGATAATCGCACTTTCCTGTCTCTTTTCAGTTCCCTTGTATAAAACTGTACAGAAACCATACTTATTTTGCTTTTCATTTGGTGTTTAAATAACAGCAATGGAATATGCTAACTAGGAGTTTTTAATACAGGACCTGATAATACAGGGCTGTTTTAGCTATTGCTGAGCAGTGCTTACACAGAATCAAGGCCTTTTCTGCTCCTCACCACACCAGCAAGCAGGCTGGGGGTACACACAGCCAGGACAGCTGACCCAAACTGACCAGAGGGATGTTCCATACAATATGATGTCATGCTCAGCAATAAAATTAGTGGGAAGCTTGGTTGGGATGCTGCTGCTCAGGGACTGGCTGGGCATCAGTGGTGAGCAATAGTTCTATTTGCACCACTTACCTTTCTTGGTCTCTCTTTGTTGTTTTCCTTTTCATTATTATAATATTTTAATTATTAAAATGTTCTTATCTCAACCCATGAGTTTTCTCACTTTTACCCTTCCAATTCTCTTCCCCCATGCTGCTGGTGT
>JANHGB010044953.1:0-17976 GCA_026283785.1 Coracopsis vasa | reverse complement strand
GCTACCTTAAACCCTCTGATTTAAAATGCCTCTCTCTGACACAGTTAGAAGCCATACCTAGGTACTACCTATTTCCTGCACACGTCCTTAGCCAGCACTCCAGGCATTACCACATCATTAGAGACATCCCTGCTACATCAAAATTGCCCTTACCCACCAGAGTGCAGCACAAGATCAAGGTCAGCAACTGAACTTCACTGATGTTTGGAACCGAGCGTGATGAATCAAACATCTGATGTGCTTTCAGGGCAAGGCTTGGCTACAGGCGAGTTTCACAACTCTCCACGCAGAGCTCGGTGTTTGTCAAGTGCCCAGTCACTGACTGTAGCAGCATGGTTTGCAGCATGCCACGTGCATCCCATAAGAACATAAACCCAGAGCTTTGCATTTTGTATAATTCTTCCCAGAACTCAAACGCCTGGAAAGTCTTTACATGGAATACATACAAAACAGGAGCCACGAGCCACCTAAGAAACATTCTTAATTTATGAACTGTCAGGAACAAATGTCTCAGAATTAAAAGATAAGGGGGTTTAGAAGATAAAGGGCTCTGCATCTGACACCCTCTGCAGCCTGCAAGTATCCATGTGATTCCTTTCTGAAATACAGATTTTTCCCATCGCGCCAGAACGTGGGAGCGATGGTTGGAAGGCACAGACAGATGTGCTCCAAGCCAGAAGACAGATGTGCTCCCAGACAGAAGTATGGCAGCAGTTTACAAGTGCAGTACTTATTTAAAAGGCAGCAATGCATTATCCCTTGAGGGGAAAAAAAAGGATTTAAATAGTTTAAAACAAGGAAAGAAGATGATTAATTAAAGTTGCTATTTCTAGAAAGGACCCGCCACAGCAGATGCGCTCTGGTCCTTCCCTGGTGATGGTTTACAGAAACACAGCCCTGTGGCTCCTCATTCCCCAAAGCCTCAACTTACAATGGCTCTATGTTCACTGTCTCATTTCAAGTTGTTGGTTAACGTGTGGCTAGGGCCCTGTGCCACCTTGCAGAGGTGACTGCCCAGAGAGGGGCTGTGGTCCCAGGCTGCTGCTGCCCTTCCCCAGTGCTGGGTCAGCAGGCACCTTCATTTCAACTGAGAGCAGCAGAGGAGCTCTTGTGGAGCAGACATTTCATAGAGGAACAACCCCTCTCCTGGGTTTAGGGGGTGAAGGCAGCACTGGCTGGCACCCAGCCCTGTGCTGGAGAGGAAGGTCAGTGTGGAACAAGTCTACCTCCATCCTTGCTGAGGAGCTGTACGAGGAAATAGGATCAGAGCTTTAATGGGCAGCAACCACAGTGGGGAACAAACCCAGCAAGCTGAAGATCTATTAAAAACCTCAAAACAAGCAAAAAACTCCAGTGCACGTTTCCTGCTTGTGGCCACCCTTCCTGGCCTCCTGCAGGGATGGTAACATGGTCCTTCAGAGGTGGCACACGTGGCAGCAGTTACAGGTACTGTACAAACTGTCACTGAAGTGGGATTACTGCTGCCTCCTCCAGCAGCTTCTTTGCTTCCCTCTCTCCCTCACCCTCCTTCTGCTCCAAAAGTAGGGGGGGGGAGAATGACAGATGCAATATTTTACAAAATGAGATAATTATATAGCAGCCACATGGGGAGATTAGATTAGCAAGAGATTTCTATGCAAGGATATTTAATAAGAACGAGACACAGGTATACGGAAATGCAGACAGCAAAAGGTCATCATCATCATCACCACGCTGAGATTATGAAACAAAACGCTCCTGACCTACACGGGCTTTGATGTTCACTGCAGTAATTCTATTGTTATTGCAACACAAATAGGATTATTCTGAACAGGAGATGGATAGCTGCACACAGCCAAGAATTAAAAACTCACACTACAGTGACTACAGCTAAGTAGTTCAGGTGCAGGGCAGAAACTCTATCCTGCTTCCAGCCTGTACGATTTGCATGCTGTGTTGCTGGTACACCCCACTGTCTATGTTGGGCCAGAGCATCCTCAGGAGGACATGTGCTCTGCTGCCAGCGCAGTGAGTCCTTGCCTAGGCCTTCATTTGTCAACACCTCGGCCTTTGTTAGACAAATGCAGATCCATCTTTATGGATTACCATCTCCTGTCTGCTGAAAAATTCCCTCTGTGTTATCTTAAGCACAAGGGGGAGCAGGGAGGGGGCCGGACGAGTCCCTCCCGGCAGCGTGGCAGAGCTGACATGACAGTCGAGCGCTCAGAGGGATCTGATACAGACACAGAGATGTATCACACAGATGAAGCGATAATTTCACAGCGATTAAGCCACACTCTGTAGGAGCCTTCATTAAAGTCTGCTGGGGAGAAGCAGCAAGACCTCTTCTTTTATTTTTTCCCTTAAAACAGCAGATATTAAGTCTCCGAGCATGGCCCCAGATGTGTTTTAAAGAGAGACCTTCCCCACAGGAACATCTCACACCCTTTGCCAGTCACCGGCTGTCCTTAAACTGCAAGCCCTGTGTCTGCCATGGATGCTGAGCAGTGACCTGGGTAAGTCTGCAAGGGCACGGCCCTGCTGAGAACATGGGTATGGCTTCACAAAGCCACAGGGACCACGAGGAGAGAGGAGTCTGGACAGAGATGCTGAACCTCAGACTAAGACAGAGCTGCAGGACTCAGAGCAGCTGATTCCATCCTCTCTGCTGTGGGTCCCCAGGCAAGAAACCTAATTATTTGCCTGTAGCTCCAAGTTTTACTTTTGCTGCCCACACTGTACTGCCCTGGATATAAAAGATTAATTCTCAGTAGCTACTTAAAAGCAGGCAGAAATAACCCCCCTGTGCGAGGCTGCTGCTGCTCACCAGTGCTGCCTCAGCAAGCTTCACCCTGGGAAAATGTCACTGTTTGATTGACACCACAGAAACACTCATTGCAACGTGTTTTAAACAAAAACATCTGCACGCACTTGTACAGCACAGGTCAGAGAGAGGAGCCCCCTGCCCTCGGAGAGCACAGCAAGCAGGGCTGGCCCCGCCACCCAGCCACCTGCACCCGGGCCCCTCAGCACTGGGACCTGTCATGGCAGTCTCACAGGATCAAAGAAACAGCTCTATGCCATGTCCCAGGGAGGTCCTGGGCATGGCAATGGCTGCTGCCATGCTCATGTCCATAGGAAGAGGATAAATCCTCCTCTGGAGGGACAGAAGGACAAGTGACAGCAACCCTGCTGCCTAGGTGACATGGCAAAGTCAGACCTGACTCCAGAAATCATGTGGCTTGATGTGCTCCCAGAGGAATGATGATGATGCACACACCTGTGTGCCAGCACAGCACCACGAGCCTCAGCTTTCCCTCCTCCTCACCCAGGGGCCAAGTGGTCCAGTGTTAAGCTCATCCCACCAGCAAGTGCATGGCTGCACAAAGCAGACTGGCACTCAGCCTATGAGATCAAACCCATCCCTCCCTAGGGAAGGGACAGGCATGTTACATGCACAGGCACTATCTTCTCTTCATCAGCTCGTCCTTCCGCGTGGCTGGCAGCAAGAAAGCTACCACGGCAGGCAGGGAGCTCCAAGCAGGCAGGATGAATCCAAGATCTTACAATTACATCGCAAGAAATCAGAGACTCAAAATATAGAGACATGGTTAAACGCAGGCATGTTCATCTTCTACAAGACAAATTGCTTTCAATAATCTGGAATTATTTCTCCTGGGCTTTTTAAAGACTTCTCAAACATTAGGACAGCCAGGAGCACAGATGAACTATTTAGCTTCCTTGATAAGAAAATATTCCCTTCACGCAGTTGGTATGACTTACGAGAAACCCAATGGGAAAATCCGTGCCATCTTCACACAGAGATGCACAGAAATGATTAATCTAAAGTTAACTGTGATTGATTGTCCCATCCCAGGCAAAAGTCCCTAAACCTGGATAACCCCACTGCATCCAAAGCTGAGTGAAACAGCTTCCTATAAACGCCAACACCTTCATCAGCTCTGCCCATCACTGGGGACCAAACCCTGGCAGAATGATCTCCTAATTAAAATGATTGGAGTCCAGGAGCTAATTCACTGCTCTGCTCTTGTCCCCCTGGGTGATGCATTAAATCATCCAGTTCCTCTTCTCCACAGTGGCAAAGCAACTGTTCCCTCTTCCCTGTGTTCCTGCACCTTCTTTACCGCTGCATCTGCATACTTCATTTCAGATGTGGCTTTGTATTCAATACCTCATCACAACTTTACAGTAGACTGAGAAATTACGTCCTTTTTAACTTTTTAAGCTGCGTCAAAAGGCTGAGATTTGTGGTTTGGATGGTTTCACCTGAACATCTCAGTCAGCCATTAAAACCCACAACCAAAATAAAGCCAAGGCACAGCAGTGGTTTAACAAGTGTTTTAGGAGAGGTGCTATCAGTTTGATTTGGATCACTTTTTGAGGCACAGGAGAGGAGCAGGTGAGGCTGTAGGACAGACACCCTCCTCCACCAGCAGAGACAGACAGATGGATCAACCCAGTGCAGGTGCAGCAGCTCCTGGTTCCCTGCTCTGGTGAGTGCTCCCGCTCCAACTGCACAGATCTGTCATGCTGCCAATGCTGAAATGAACGAGGAGGACCTCGGGCTGCGGGTGATGAATGTGCAGCCATCACGCCAAGATTTCAGGGGTCACCATTCTCTAAGCTCTACGCAATTATTTTAATGACTACCTGGATCTCAGTTTCAAGTTGCTGCCTCAGGGCAGGTATTTATCTGCATGCAGTGATGCAGGAGAGCATTTCTGTGGGCACGTGAAAGACCTAACGCATACTTTCCTTTGTACCATGGATGTCAACTTTCCTGTGGCTGGAGGTTTCCGATGGGTCCCTGGTACCTTCTCCCACCTTGCCAAGCACCTTGGGCAACAGGGGCTGGAGCCATGAGCTTAACCCAAGTTCCTGTAAGAAACAAACCTGACACCCCCAAATCCAGCAGCAAGAACTAATTACAGCCTGTCCCCTACAAGAGAGCAAACCTCCCTGTAGCTCCAAAAGCCAAGGACTTTTCCTCTTGAAGGGGATATGTTGACAAGTGCAGTGTTGTCCTAATGGTTGTGGTAAAACACTCGCCGTTGGCAGGAGCGCTTTGATACTCTTACCAGATGAATGCCAGCCAGCAGAATGATTAAAAATGCTAAGGCTGGCAAAACGTAGGAAGCTTTGAAGAGTGTGTATCAGAACAGCTTCCACCGCCCCGACACCGCCTTGGGCGCTGCAAATCCATTTCTCCCTACAATTGTGTTTGAGCCCTGGTTTATCTCCTCGTTAAGTAACCTGTATCAAAACCATCAGAGGAACAGGGTTTTGAAGCTTCTGGTGACCCAGTTCAAAGTAACATGTGAAATTTATTCGTCCAAGCTGGGCACACGATGTGGGGAGACGACGCTTCTCATCTGCATAAGGGCCTATAAATATCCTTATGCAAACCACGGCCAGGCTCTTGTTAATGCCAACACGACCTGAAAATAACGTTAAATACTGAAGGGAAAAGGAAATTCAATTACTGTCATTTGATGCAGAGCAGGAGAGTGCCCTTTAGCAGTGTGGTATTCATGAACTACAAGCAGCAGAGAGGTGCTGGGGACGGCAGAGCGACCACATCTCACTGAGCTGGGACTGAGTGCCCAAGGGGCCAGCGTGCCACAGGGATTCGCTTGGGTTTAATGCTCCATAGGTGCTTTTGAAGATAGAGAGACTAAAGTGATCCCACATCATGGTCCCCAGCTCATCTGGGATGGCTTTGCTCCTCTTGCCAGCATGGGAGCTATGTTTGGAGTCCCACCATCCCCTGCAAATACCCCCAGGTTAATGGGAGTTGGGAGCACGCTGTGAGCAGGGTCCACGCTTGCAAAGGGTTCACTATCATTAATAGCGGGTGTGTGTTAAGCCTCCCCCAGCACCCCTCCGAGGGTTCACAGGGTGGAATTACAGCCATCACCGAACTGTCAGTGATGCCAAACGGCTGTCAGAGCAGAGCTGAGCACTGTGCTCCCTTCCCAAGCAGGCTGGGGCAGGGTTGGGGCTGTGGGTCCTGCTGGTGCTGTTACAGCCATCAGAAACCATGATCTAATTGAAAGCATGGCGGTGCTGACCCCTGCCAAATGTGGTCCCAGCATTAGGAGAAGCAAGAAGACACAGAGCCCCACATGTGTGTACCTGAGGACACTACCACGGGCACTCTCGTGCTGGACAAGGAAGGCATTTCCAAGGGTTTCTATGACCTCTGAAGCCGGCATTGCTCAGACCCCCCCCACTGCATCCCAGCTCTGCTGCTGAGTATAGGCTGCACGACCCCAAAACCCACACGGTCCCCCGAGCCCTCTAGGTGCCTCTGAATGAGGGCTGAACCCTGGTGCTACTCAAAGCAAAGGGGCTCTAGAGCAGACCAGGACCAGAGCTTTCCATTTCAGCAGCTGAGCTTGCCATGAGGCAGGGCTCAGTGTTTGTGCTGGGCTGGCCCATGGATGAGTGACGTGGGAGCCCACCCCTTCCCCTGCCAGGTCCACAGCCACCAACAAGGCTGTTCAGTAGCAGGTATAGCTCAGAACATCTCAAAAGCACAGTAGCTTGGATCAAATCCCTACATTGCACCACGTGTCCTCCAAGAGCAGTGGAGGACAGACCCCCCCACCCCAGCAGCCTCTATCACAGACCACGTCTGATACCCTCTCCACTGACACAGCCCCTGCAAGCTGTCCTACTTGATTCAGGGGCATAAGTCAAAGGCACTGTGCCTTCATCCTTGCTTTAAGACAGCTTTGTTTGCTTTTCAAGGCAGATATTATATAGTGGCACAATTCAATCAGGAAAAGCAGCGGAGGAATGGCACCAAAGCCGTAACTGCTCGCGATAAGAGACGAGCGTGCAGCGCAACGAACATCTCTTTCCCATTAAACCTTTCTGAATGACTCTCATTTCCAATCTTGATGCACCCTATGGAAAAATATGATAGGTTGTTCCTCATCTCTCTAATGTACTTTAAATAGATGATGCTCCAGATGGTATTGACATTGCTAAACAAATTGTGAAACCCACATGCCAAAAATACTGTGGGTAAACATACTAAACCACCCTGTGCAACAAAAGAGGCTAAAAGAACTGCAATCATCATCAACTTTAAATGCTACTCACATCACGGAACAGGGACTGGGCTTCAATTTTTGTTACTTTTAACCAAAATAAGATAGTACAATACTAATCAGAGATGAAGCTTGTAACACGCTGCAGCCAGGATCCGGGGGAAGAGCCACCAGCTGCAGAGCCTTCCACCTGTACATCGATGGATGGGTGCAGCTCAGGTCAGCAGGGACAATGTCAGTGATGCTTTGCCATGCTTTGTGCTTGGCTGAAAGGGCTCAATACAGCTCTTAGCCAGAGAAAAGCCCTCCAAACAAAACCACTTCATCAATGCGACTCATCTTTCTTGCCCCTCTGATACCATCGGCATGGCAACCTGAGATGGCCCAGAAAGAAACGGGCTGCAAGGAGACAAGGTGCAGTTCAGTGAGGTCCCACCAACACCGTTTCCCTTGTGAAAGAAGATCTTGTAGGAAATATAGTCAACTTTAGCATAAAAGAGGGAAATTGACTTTCTAACCAGAACAACTCCTTGCAGTTAACTCAAGAGCGAGCCACAGTACACTCTATATGTGCTGTTAATGCTTGCAATAAAACCCTACACGGAGTACAAATGGCATTTGGAAAATTACTGGGAAGAACAGCACTTAGTAAAATCCTCAGGGAACTACCTCTGCAAAATCCCTTCTGATGGTGTTCAGACAGACAGTGGGGACAATGAGAAGAGGCTACAACCACACCAGTTCCACATCACTCATGACAATTTGCATTTTAAGGGGTTGCTCCCAACCATTGCACCAGCAGCTTCAGCCCACAAAGGGCACTGGGATTTGTGCTGTATGCTGTATTATTATATCATAATCATAATTATTATTATCATTACTAGTAGTACTATTAATTTGCTTTACCATGGCTGCAGAGAGAAGTGTGGAGGAGCTTGTGGAGCGGTTGCCTGGCATAAATTGCAGTAGGACAGCCCAGAGCTGTTGGTACCCTCCTCCTGTGCTGTGCTCAGGGACCATTTGGGGCCTGCTGGGCTTCCCCAGCAACAGGGATGAGTCAAATCTGGCAGCAGCTTCCTCCCAAAACACTGCTGCTGCTCCATCCCCTCGTGAAAGCTGACTGCTGGCTCAGACAGATGTCACTGTATCATTTATGCTTGAGTCATGGAGACCAGAACAATTAATGACAGTTTATATTTCACTTTTATAACCAAGGGTTCTTCCCTTCAGAAGGATGCAAAGGGAAGAGGCCTGCAGGGTTGGGGGCTTTGCACGGGTTGGTGTCCCCCTGACCCCACTGTGGTGTTGCAGGGCTGGTGTGGTGCGGGGCAGCTCCCTGGCGACCTCCCAGAAGCACAGAGGAGAGCTGTATGGGCCACGTCTCATCACCCCTTTGCATAGCACCAGCAGAGCTCCAGTCTCACAAGCTCTGCCCATGCCTATGAACTCCTGATGAAAATACTCTCCTTATCTGCAGCCAAGAGCTCTCCATTCCCAAGGTGGGTTACACACAGTTTATGAATCCAGCTGGTCTTTTGTCTCCAACAGCAATAAATACAGCCCCCATGATTTCCTCCCCTTTGCCTTCCTGCCAAGTAAAGCCTGCTCTTCTCTGTGCCCATACCACACAAAGTCAGGATGAAAGAGGGATGCTCTTTAACCGGCATCCCTGAACCTCAGCATCATGCTGAAAGAGCCCTCGGTAACCAGCAGGACAGCACGTTCCTACACTGTCACTCCTAATTAAAACACTCTGGATTGTGGTCATTTCCATCTCTGAAACACCAACCAGCAAATGTGCTTTAATTGAGGGCAGACAACATGGCGTGTGCTTGTGCTCTGGAGGTTTCACTCCAAGGGGAAGGGAGAGTGCAGGGGTGCAACCAGATGTGGGGAAAGAGGGAGATGCCCTTGAGGAAGGGCTCGTTATTCAGCATGTGTGGGACAAGGTGGTGTTTAACAGGTGCCCATCTGGATCTGAGGTCAATCAGCTTCTCACTAGGCAACAAGGCTGAGTGCACTAAGGAAACCAACACTTGGAGGTGTTCTGGCATTGCAGCCAGAGCCTGGGCTCTTTAATCACAGCAGCTGTGCAGCAGCTGGACTTGGCTGAACACGAGAGCAAGAGCGGGAATGGGAAATGCAATCTGTTGAAACCAACAGCCTGATGACCTTGAGGTGCACAGAAAAGGTGTGGAAAGAAGCAGGAGACACAGAGTTGGGCCAGGACCTTTCTGACCACGTGCTCTGACCAGTTTTCCTTTTCCCTCACACCAACGGCACCGTATCTTTGGACACAAAGGGAGACAGGAACGGCACAGGGACACCAGATAGGGTTCTTCTCCCTCAAAACTGCAGGGAGCATCAGCATCCCTAGGGAAGATTAGCAGCAGCAAGCCAAGTCCAGGAGGCTGAACCTAGCACAGGGAAGGTCTGGTCTGAGATACCTCCCACAGCCCTGAGCTCTAGATCTGCCCCAGGAGACCTGATGGCCTCCTTGCTCCCACACCTGGATCCATGGATACCCATGATCCACAGCTGCCCATCATCCCTGTAAACCTGATCATGCTTTTGGCTTGAGTCCCTCCACAGGTAAAAGCCAGCACTGAAAACATTTCCTGCCATCAGTCTGTGATCTGCTTCCTTCCCTTGCCGCTGCCCAACCTTTGCTCTGGAGAAAATCAAATTCTCATTAAGAAAATCCATTTCCCACACTGCTGTTTCCTGTGCATTTGTTTCCATGCTCAGCTCATCCAGCTGCAGGTCCCAGCCCCAGCGCAAGGACCCGTTCCCATCACCACTGCTCATGTTTTCTTGCCACACTCCCAGCCCTGCCTGTGTGGTGGAAGGTTAAAGAAGGGACTAGCTTTAAAAAACTGGGAGTATCCAAGAAGTGAATAATCAGAGTGAGAAGCCAGTGAGAGTGGGGAGAGACAGACTCAGTTCGGGACACAAGAGGAGGCTCTTTCTTCCTCTCCTGGCTGTGCTGTTCACAGCCAGCTGGGAGACTTCTAAAGCCTTAAAGTAAAACCAATAACTACATTCAATCTCCTGTTGTTCACTCCTATGCAAGGCTGGGATTCCTCTAGAGACTTCTGTGCAACTGAGCAGTTCAGGACCTGGATTCATGCGCTTAGCAGAGCTCTACTTCAGTGTGAGAACCAGGCATCTCCACTTGAATCGCCAGGCAGCCGAGGCATCAAAAGCACCACCAATTCCTAAGAATTCCCAAATACCTGCTCCCTTTTCAGGCAGCAAGCAGTCAGGCATGCCGGCTGCAAGCAGGGGGAAGTGCTCTTCAACAGAGAGCATCGTAGCACACATGGGTTTTGGAGGGGTGGTTACCAGTTTGCTTCAACCTTGTGGTTCAAGGTCCAGCAGAAACACTGGCTCTCACCTTGTCCCCGAGCCAGGTTCCCCTCTGAATGCCCACCCTGCAATGGATTCCCATCCTGCATGGTGCTGGGGACATCAGCTCCCTGCAGGCAGCAGAGAGAGGACGGGTAGTGCTATAAAAAGCCCGAGATTCCCATTATTTCCTCTTCCACGACAGCTCCTCCCGCGAAGCGCTGGCTGGGGTTCAGGAATCTGTCACGGCAAACAGCGGGCTGGAAATAAGTTTCCTAATTGCCGTATGTTAACAGATACACATGTAACCAGCGTGAGGATTTGGCTGTAGGTTCCCTCCCGGCCCATCCAAGCTGCTGGCATCCCTTCTCCATCCCTGGGGCTGGGGGCTTCAGTTTCCAAAGCAACAGCCCCTGGGCCATGAGATGACCTCAGAATCTCCAAGTCCACTTTGCAAGGCAAGAACACTGCTGCCCCTCACTGCTGTGGCATGAAGCTTTGAAACACAATTCCCACAACGTCAGGATTCAGTGAGGTAGGCAGGGTTATATCCGGGAAGTTCACAGGTTTCATTAGCTGCTGTTTTGAGACTGTCAGAGCCAAAGAGACCTAGCTAAGCTGAGCACAGCAGGCCAGGCAATTACTTCAGGCAGCTTTCCAGCAGGAAAAGTGGTGAAGCCGGCCCACTTACCTCACCTTGGCTAAACTACAGGCAAATCTCAATAGCCCACCTACCCACAGGTACTCACAGCAACCCAAATTCACTGCTCCAGCTCTCCTTTACAGACTAGGAATGGAGGGACTGAACCATTTGAATGGAGAGACTGGACCGGGTGGTTTGTTCAAGGTCATGGGGCTGTTGCACAGCAAGGACATGCAGTGATGTGTCCCAGGACAGGACATCACCCATGGGGCTGCTCCTCCTGTCCCATCCCCTGCAGCATGGGTGGATGGTGGTTCAGCGCCACTGCCGAGCGTCCCACAGAGGGAGGGATGGGGAGGACAGGCCATGCAGGGCACAGGCTGCTCACACAAACAGACCATTTTTTCTCAAACAAATTGGTTTTCAGCAGCACAGAGCATCATTCAAAATAGGCAAATAAAAGCAGCAGCAGCTGGTTTAGTGAAATATACAGTGACTTGTTTTCAGATTAGCTATAGATGCCAAGCTTGGATAGGAATGCTGAGTGCCATGCCCTGCAATTACTGCAGCCAGCCTCGCAGAGAGGTCTCTGCTGGGCAGCGACTGCCTGGTGCGGACCAGCAGTCCATCAGCCACAGCAAATCTGAAGAGACAGCAATGGTTTTGCTTTGGTTTTTAAGATGCTAACAAATTTTACCTTTTCCAATCTCTCTCATGGTTTGAGGCTTCAGACAGGGCTGCAAAGAGGGAGCAGAGCACCCAGTGCTCCCTTCCCATAAGAAATAAACAAAGCCTGAGCACCCTGGGGCTTCGTGATGGGTCCCACCTCTGCCTGACCCCCAGAGCGAGACTCATCCCATCACACTCGTGTCCATTACACACGCTCTTGTTGGAGTTTGTGGCTTGGCAGCTTCTTGGCTCTGCTGAGCCTGACAGCTTGGGTACCATGCGAGCAGTTTTGCACCTCAAGCAACACCGTTTCTTCTGGAGCAAATACCGAAAGGAGCACAGGTCTGCCCACCTTCCTCTCAGCACACCACACTTGGCAACAGTCCTTACAAAAAGGAAGGCACGGGACCTGCAGATCGTGCGGCGTGACAGGAAAGTTCCCCCATCAGGGATGAGGAGCCAGCACCTATTGGCACCTGCCTGTCCCCAGCAACTTATCACACACACCCATCAACTCAGAAGCAGGATGAGAAGTAGAAGACAAAGCATGACTAAATAAAGGACCTTAAGAGCTGCGAGGGGCCGTCTCACATGAAGCAGACATCCTAGAGAAAGGGAAGGCTGCCGCCTCCCACAGCCCCAAGGGCAGCTAAGGATGTCCTCGCTGCCCTGGCAAGGCTGTGCCTGCAGGGACAGAGCGGGGCTGGGGATGCAGAGCCCAGCTCAGGGCACTTTTCCTACCCTCTCTCCCCCTGCGCTGTGACCTTCCTGTCACTCCTCATCAGCGTCGCATTGCTGGACTCCGGGAAGAAACCACAGCAGATAAACTTTCCAGCATGTAAACAGCAGAGCAAGAGGAGCTCGGGGCAAGAGGGGAAGGCAGCCCTGCTTTGCCAGGCTGCCCAGCGAGCCCGGGGAGCTGAGGACATGCCACTGCGGGTTAGCAGACGGGATGCTCACAGACAGACATCCCCGACATTGCACCCACATGCAAGGGAGAGGCGATCGGAGGTGATTCACATCCCAGCACCAGTTCTCCAGCTCTGGAGCACCAACTGAAGGGGACCGTGCTTCACCAGGACCACGAATGCCTGAAGAATGGAAAGCCACAGAAGAAAATTGAGGAATGCAGCAAAAGGACCGGAGCTGATACAAATAAGATGCTCTAGAAGCCAGCAAAACAAATAGCATCCATTGTTTGTGCAGCAAGCTGGAATAATAACATTTGCTCGCCCAGCCTCACTCGTCGCCCCTCTCACTATTGTAGCTCCGCAAAGCTCCGGCGAGGCATGGAGGCAGGCTGCTATTGTAACAGGAGTGGGCTGACTGCTATTCACAAAATCCAGCAAATTGGGGCTATTTTGGGATTTACTAGGCATTTACAAACAACTCCAGTCGGTATTTGAAAACATGCATTGAGTATCACAAGCCAACAGAAATGACAGCCCATGGGCTGTTATGCAAGAAGCATCCGACAGTGCCGGTCTGCCTCTGAGCTTCCGAACTGGCCGTGCAGCCACAGCACTTAAGGGTCATTGGAAAGTCAGGAGCAAGAATTTCAGGCTCAAGTCCTTAGTTCAAAGCCATTAAAAAGCTCTGGTATGGTAGAAGGGAACCTCAACCCTTCTGATTGCAAAACTACAGCCCTTTCTATCAAAAGGTTGAGCTGCTGCACCTTTACCTGTGTCCTTCTCCTGAGACATGCAGAGCCCAGACACCAAGTTCCCACTCTGGATCCATATCCTAACTCAGCCATTCTAGACCTCAGTTTCCCCACCTGTAAAAACACAATTATATCAAATTTGGACAGTACCAAGTGGTACACAAATGAGCTAGGGTCCAGTGAAAGCCCAGAAGGTCCATGGTGAATCTTCACCTTGACTTTCATAGGCTTAGGCTAATTCCAGCATTTCTGGAAGGAATAATGTCCGTCAAGTCCAGCTGCAACGAGACACTGGAACAAGATGGGAGAAAAGTCATAAAATACACTGGGAGAATCAACCCTGCACCAGTCTCCTGGGGAAGAGCTTGGCAAGCACCATGAGATACCTGAGATACCACTGTGCTCAATACCTGCACCCCGAGGGCCAGGACCTGGGCATCCCCTGACTGCTGCCTCCTGTCTTATCCTGGCAGGGAAGTTTTCCTAAGCAAACATGGGAGTCCGAACTGATTTCTCCTGGGATGGGATGCTGCTCTGAGGACCACAGGGAGCAAATCCAACATCCAAATCCTGTGTGATCCTGCCAACAGCAGAGCGATAAGAATTTTCCAGGGCAAATAACACAGTTCATGGAAGCTGTTATCCGCTCCGCTGAAGCATGAGACTGAACCAGCAACTTTGGCTATCTTGGGACACGGCTGATCCCTGGGAAAGCCATCCAGACAGCAGCTGGTGGGACCACAGCAATGGGATTCACTTATAGCTGAAAGCAACATCCCCAAGGAAAGCTGCCTCTGGGAGAGCCCCATCTGAGCACCCACTGCAAAATGCACACCCCAGGGGTATCAGGGTGGGTGCTGTTCTTAAAAGGCAACTTGTGGCGGCACTGGGACCTGAGGGATAACTAGAGAGCAAACTCGCAGACCAGCACAACAGGAGCAAGGGCTGTTGCGGTCCCTCATTGTCCTCCAATGCACCACCACAAGAGATGCATCGTGGAGAGGAGCAGACACTGCCCCAGAGCAGGGCACAGTGTCCAATTCACCTGCTACCACTAAAACATCACCCCCCGAGAGAGCACAGCTGGGGGAGATGCACCCAGTGTGCGTGCATGCAGCAAAGGACGCTGCTGTGAAGGAGAGATGCATAAGCCCTATTCTGAGTGCAGAAGGCACAGGGCAGGCTCGCTCAGGACCATTCACTCGGCTGCTTCCCGCTGCACAGCCGGTGGCTGCAGGGTGACACCGGCTGCCTGATGTGGAGAGGACAAATTACTCATGAAGAACACAGTTATTAAGCCGTGTGGCAGCGCGTGCAGAGCGAGAGGCAGCCGGGAAGGGAGCTCAGAGCTGGCATCGCCAGCGCGGGCGCTCTGCCTGGCAAACTGATCAGCGAAACGCATTAGCTGGGAGAGATGAAAGATTACAAATGTCACCCAGAGAACAGCATCTCCACTAATTCCCTTCCAGGTTACAATCCGAGGAGCTGCCTGACATGTCAAGTCGAACCTGCAGAATGGAAGAGCCTCCGAAGGGTAAAGCCGTCACTTGGGCACGCTCTACCTTCAGGTCCAAATTTGTTTACAGATGCAAGAAGGTTTCTCTCCAAGGCATGATGGGGCAGCCACCACCAGCCAGCCAGGCAGGGCTATCAGATAAAGCAGCTCTGGGTAGTTGTGGAGGCCATGCAGACCTTGGAGCTATTTCAAGCGCAGCCACTGATCCCAGCTTTCACAAGGCTGGGAGATGGACCCGGCTGCATGCGGCTCCTCTGCCATTATGGTCGTCATCTTGAGGATGGGCGCAAGCTAGTTTTGTCAGCGCATACCTGCTCCTCAGTGCCTTCCCATCAGAGAGGACACTGATTTCTCACACCCTGCTGAGTCCATCAAACCCCTGCAGGGTCCATCCCAGGATTTCAGCATCACACGAGCCTGTGCAGTGCTCCGGCTGACCCAGCACCCCTTCAACAGCCAGAGCTCCCATGGTGACAGCCTAAATACTCCCCCGTTGCAGTGAGGATTCACCCCCATGCACACGTGTTCTGTTTTACACCATTATGGAAGCACCCACCCTCACCCCCATGTGGGATGTGCACACAACACTGTGCCGATTACAGGGTGTCAGTCAGATGGAGTAAAACCTCCACACACACCATCCGTCAGCTGGAAGAGCTCCCAGCCACCAAACAGCCATGCAATTAGCAGGCACAAGGCTGGAACTCCTGACTGATTCCAGGGTACCCAGAGGTCTGATAGATGGAGCACAGAAACACTACCTAAACGAGAGGAACAGAGCGGTACCAGCAGAATAAATGCTGGAATTGGGAAAGAAACTCTTTTCCTTGCTGTGCTCTTTGAAGGACAAATGCTAGAGTGACTCCAAAACCACAGTATTGCAGTGCAGAGACCATGGAAAGCAGCTTAGGTTAAGCAATGCTCACAGCTTGGAAATTTATTGTCCTTTCCAGGTATTTCCAAAGTCCTTCGCAGCAGGGCTGGAAATTTTCAGTCGCTTATGAGTTTATCCTCACAGTAGAGGACAGGGGAGAGCTTTATCCTCCAGGGCCTCTTTATATATTTAGAAACGTGTCCAAGTTTGCCTGGGAGGCAGCAGCAGGGCCAGGACCCAAGCCATGGCTCCCCCGCACAGCACTGTGACCCAGGGACAGGCAGTCCCCATTCAGTGGGGTTATCCCCACTCTCTGTTTAATGGCTTTATCCCCCCATTATCCAAACAGCCATGATTTTACCTCCATCAGCTCTGAGTCATGTTCTCATTCTCAAACCACAGCCAGTGCTGTGAAATTGCCACCACTTGCACAGGAACACCTTCCCCTCTCTCAGTGGTCAGCAACAGAGGAGCATCTGCAGCATCCTCAGGTTCAATAGAGCTGCCAGACACTGTCACACAATCAATCAACCCAACCAACAAATCACTGAACTGCAGCAAGGGCATTATCCTGGAACAGCACATCACAAATATCATAAATCATTGTGTAATGACTGGGGAAGAGGGGCCGGGACCCACATCACAACACTGAAGGAGGCAGGACCTGCTTTCAGGGAGATTGTCCCTTTGTTGGCTGCCCTGGGGTCGGACCTCCTCCTGTGGAGCAGCACATGAAGAACACGCACTGGGAACATTTGCTGTCACTTGTTTCACCTTTGGGGTGCAGGGAGCTCACTGTAATGCCCTGAGACCAGTTATCCTCACCGGGAGGTCTAGGGGAGGTAAGTGCCATCTCTTGAGCAGTCAGAAGGAACAGCGAGGAAGCATAACGCAAAACAAGCCCTGCAGCACACGTCGCATCGCCCTCCCTGCTCCATGGCCAGCTGCAGTGCTGGAACAAGCCTGATGCAGCTGCAGAGCTCAATCCTTGCCTCAA
Source organism: Coracopsis vasa (assembly GCA_026283785.1). NCBI lineage: Eukaryota > Metazoa > Chordata > Aves > Psittaciformes > Psittacidae > Coracopsis > Coracopsis vasa. The sequence goes on along the minus strand of JANHGB010044953.1, from coordinate 1,208 downwards.
CTCCTGTCACCAGGAGGTGGGGGCCTCTGCACACCACACCTGGACCAGAGGCAGTGTCACTAACTCCTCAAAAGCCTCTGGGTTTCCAGCTGGCCATCACCAGTATCCAGCAGGATGGAGCATCCAGATATCCATCCGAGAGGCTCCCCACTCACCAGAAGACAGTTTTTTCTCCTCTGGGCCTGCAACAGCAGCTCTTCACCTCATCTGTGCAGCCTGCATGAGGGCACACTGCTAACGTGTCCCCAGCACTCTGGTTTAGAGATTTGCCACAACTTTGAGTGGAGAACGATTCGGTTTTACTCATTTACCTGGAAATCGCATTTAACTTGAACAAAGTAAGATAGAACAGAAAAACCACGATGGAATTACACAAAGAGAAAACACAGTTAGGAGGGTTTATAAAAGGTACTGGTGAGTGAATAAAAGATAACCACGTTTCTCCTCCTGCAGTGACATTTGCCTTTCTGTCTACTGCACTTACTCACACTTATCTCCTGTCCTAAGTCCTTTAGGGGCCCTGGAGAGATTTACTTTCTTCCCCACCCAGGACATAGTCTGGCCCTAACCCCTCCTCTTTTGCTGGCCTGCCTCAGGTACCAACTCTTCCAACAGATGATCCAGTATGCTTGGCTGGATGAAAACTGTCCAGACTAAACAAATCAAGGGGCATCTCCATTTTATTGGTGAAGCCAAGCAGCTTGGGGAAGGGTCCACCAGCACTGGAAGGGCTCAGAACAGCTAATCAGGACCCAGTGCTTACTGGCAAGTACCAGCAGCTTTAGCTGGTTTTAGCAAAACCACAGCCTTGGTGCATGTAGACAATGAACGTCGCTGTGAGGTGAGTGGAGGTAAATGATGAGCATATGCAAGTCATTGCTGGCTCCTGGCGGAGGCCAGACAGAGGTAATAAAGCGCCTGGGATGACTGACCCGCCGTGTGGCTGTGCTCAGCATGAGAAGAGCCCTGTCTCCTCCTGCCTGGCTGCACAACCAGCACCGCCTGGGGCTGTGCTTGAGGCAGGCAACGCACAAGGGTCAGAAGAGCCAAGCAGGTGGCCATGGAAAGCCCCTGCCCTAGTGACCAACCCCTCTGCACTCAGACACAGAGCACAGGGCAGCAATTGCGGCCCCACAGAGACAGCTCCCAGTCACCCACCGGCCATGCCCAGCAGAAGGCTTTTGAATCTTGCCAGAGCCCAGATCCCC
>JANHGB010044951.1:0-15904 GCA_026283785.1 Coracopsis vasa | reverse complement strand
TTCTAAGATTTGGGTTTGTTTCTCATTATTCTGATTTGATTGGTATAAATTAAATTAAGTTTTCTGCAAGTAGAGTTTGTTTTGCCTGTGATGGTAATTGCTGAGTGATCTCCCTGTCCTCATCTCAACCTATGAGCCTTTCATTGTATTGTCTCTCCCCTGGCCAGCTGAGGAGAGGAGTAACAGAGTGGCTGTGGTGGGCACCTTGCATCCTGCCAGGGTCAACCAGTCACAGCTTCACAGACAAAACAGGGCTAGTTCTTTTTGTTTGTGACAATAATTTAGTCTTTAGGTTGTGATATGGAACAACTCTTGCATCAGACAAAAAGTTCACTTCACAATATTAACAAGTGTGCGAACACATTAACTGTTTCCCATTCCAGATTCATTTGTTATACATAAAAGTGTCATCTTCTAGCTGTTGCTAATACATTACCATCAAATATAGAGGATGTCTAGGTGCAGATGAGTTGCTGTTGCAGACACATCATTATTTTTCAGGATATCTTGCCTTTGGAGTAATGGATTTCAAGACTTTAATGTTGTGCCAAGCCAAAAGGCTTATGCTAAGGTATGAAAATAAAGTCATCAAAGTGTATGTTCTTCAGGTAAACCTAATCTACAGCAGCAATCACTTAATTCTGTTATAATTAAAAATAGACAGTCAGGAAGCTAGTCAGAGAAAAATATTCTAACAGATCTTTTGTCGATGACATGCTGAGTGAATAAATCAGAATAAACTGATTTAAGCATGGTTAGGAGCTTAGATTGTATATTATTTCTTTCTGTTTATAACACAAAAAGAAGGGTTCATTCTGCCAAGCTTGTTTGATTGCTTGTGATGAGATTTGGAGGGATGCTTTTAGAACAAATGGAGGTTTTTCTCTTCAGTGATCCCAGTCTGGGTGCTTCAACTGAGCATCAGTGAAATGTGACACAAAGCTCCCTTGATCACAGAGCAGGCTTCTGAAGGAGAGCAAGATGCACAGTTCTGAGACAGGGCAGGGAAGGCACTTTTGCACTAAGGAAAAGAAAAAACATGCTGTGCTGTACACCACCTATTCCTTGTGCGTCATGAAGTGCATTGGGAGCTGGGGTTATTTGTGTCAGTGTGATGACCAGTCCATCCAGGCATGTCTCCAGAGAGGAGGCACAGAGAAGTGGGAGCCTGCTGTGAGCTGCAGGGTGTGAGCCATTTTTGGGCTGAGCCAGGTGAGCACAGCTCAGAGCTGGAGGTAGCACCTTGTCATAAGAGATGCCCACAGGAGGGTGGAGCGAACAGCATTAGTTCCTGGATGTACAGATGGAGAGCTGACACACAGATGGCACTGGATGAGAAAAAACCAAGAAACAGCAAACAAAAAGATTATGGTCAAGCAGGGCTTGAACATGGATCTTCCGAGTCCCATGCAGGGGCTGCTGGAGGGGTGGGAGCAGGGTGTTCAGATTAGGGAGAGAGGACTCTTCCTTCAGGACATTCACCCAATACAGGTGAATGTCCTGAAGGAGAGAAAACAGTCAGCAGTCGGAAGGGACTGAAGGCACACAGACCAAAGCTATGCTGTACTTAGTCAGCTTAGATGCTCCCTTTGCTGCAAGCCAACATTAGGGTATGTAAGACCAGTGTGCTCCTACCCACCAGCCTCATGAAGGCTTTTATGACCACAGTCAACTTCCCTAGACCATCAGAAAGAGTTCTCTGGAATAATCAGGCAGTAAAGGGGTCAGAGAATGAAAGAGAAAAAGAAGAAAACAAATAGAGAATGAGAAAGCTCTTTGATCAAAAGCTTCTACAGATCTGATTTATTATTATTATTATTATTATCATCATTATCATTATACATTGTAGCACACCAGTAGGCCTTTTTCAGGCAGGAGATACCAGCTGGGACAAAAGAGGTACAAATCTGGTTCACTTTGCAGCATGGATTCTTGCCAAATAGGGGCTGAACTCCAGCCATCACATGCTTTTCAACTGGAGTCTCAGATTTGACTCTGAAGTATCAGACAACTGTGATTCAGCCAGTTATGCATATCTTCCAGGTAGAGCCTTTTCCTCTGTGAGTCTGAGCAGCCTGTGCCAGGACCCACTTCCTTCCTGTGACTTCCATAGGAAGCAGATTTGGAGAGGGAAGTACAAACAAAAGAAGGTTTCAGCAGAATGGCTTTAGAAGGGGAGCACACCCAACCCTACCTCCCCAAACACCTCCCTCTAACACAGGAAGCATTTCTATGCTTTACTTTAGTAAGATGAAAAGCAAGCTTGAGCTTTCATGGCCCTCTCCAAAGACCATGACACCCCACTTTCTTGGGGTCTGACAGAGGTCATTGCTGAGGTGGATTCCTGAAAATTGGTTCAGATTTGGTCAGCACAAGCTATCTCATAACAGGGGGAAGATTGTCATCAATACTGCTTCTGCTGGAGGCTGGTGGCAGGAGGGAGACCATTGCCTCAGCAATTTTCCAACATTCAGGAAAGTGATTGTCAGCTACACCAAGATCAGACATGAAGCATCAGAGTCCAGGCTGTAGGGAAACAGCAGCTGGATTTCATGGGGTGTAAGAGAGAAGAAGCTTTTTTTTTCCAGCAGGATTCAAGTGATCCCACAGAGCGAAGGGCAACAAGCTGGTAGGTGACAGCAGCAAAATCAGCAAAACAAAGTCTCATCGGACAACCTTACCTTCCTATCTGCATTATCTTTCATAGCTGAGTGATGCCTTCCCACCAAGGGAGGGCAGGAGAAGGAGGAGGGCAGAAGCAGCCAGATCTGCAGACTGTGCCTGACTCAGACCTCAGCCTGACTCAGGCTGAGATGATGCTGCTTCTTCTCCTTCTGGTTAGAAAAAGATATTCTTATTTTGTAAAGGGCAATTTTAAATAGCTTCCCTTTAGTGATGGAGCAAACTCCAGCCACAGCTGAAATAAGCAGTAGCTTCCACTTGCCTTTTACTGCACACTTCGACCATTATTATTAAATAATACTATTAAGGGAAAGCCTAGAGGCCCTGGCTGTGACAGGAGATCCATTATGTTACATTGTCTGGTAAGTTTATGGCAAGAGCTATAATCATTTAAGGGCTAAGTGGGTGCAAGGGAAAAAAGAAGAAAGGATGTATTCTTATAAGAAGCTAGCTAAGGAATGTCCTGCCTAAAACTAGTTTTGGCGTAACTGAAATTTCGCCATGAGAAATTTCAAGTTTGACAGCGAATTCCAATTTTCCTCTGAGAAAATGCGGATGACAGCTTTCGAGCTGCCTGCCTGACAGGCGTTTGTCATCTTTGTTTTCTGTCTTCAGGGAGGCAGCGGAATCAACAAGAACCATTATAACGGGCAGAAAGTCAGCAAGCCGAACAATAAAATAATACATCCTGGTTTGACTTTTCTAAAGACTATAAAAGTGGGGGATTCTTACCTGGAATTTCACTTCAACAGAAAGCATTTGTATTTAATTCCTTACTTCCAAGTATTTGGGGAGCGGAGGTTTTGACAGGTTAGCAGAGAAAAGTCACCATAATTCACTCTTTGCACTGTGGCATAAGTCTATGAACTGTCAATCTCTTCATGGTAAACATTTTTGGCCGACTCTGTACAAAACCACCGTGGTGGTTTGCTGGGGTTCAGCATGCCAGCCTTTTCTCAGTAGCCAACCGCTGGTTTACCAGTGACTCCAGCAACAACATACAAGGAAGTGAAGATGAAAAAAGGAAAATCACAGGACTGTCAGAACTGCTGAGCAAATGTGAGGCTGATCAGAGCCAGTAAGGGTTTTAATGATTGGAACATTTTGTAACGTGTGACAACTGGCTCAGGGACAGTGAAGGGAAATGTCCCAAAGACAGAGTGGTCAGGGCCATATATGCAACATACCATGCTCTCACACTCTTTCTTTCTCCCTTTCCCCCTCCCTCTCTGTGTCCCCAGAGACAACTCTAACCTAGTGTTTGCACAGGAGCACTGCCAGCAGAGACCCCCAAAAGGACAAGCCAAACCAGCACATCGCTGGAGTATCCTGAATACTCTCACACGGTTTTTTGCTAGGCTGAATGAGAGAGCAATCCATTATTTAATCTTGCTGTTGCTCCGAGATTGTTCCCTGCAGTATATTACAGTGCTTTGTCCAAGCTGGTTTTAAAACATCAAAGTGATGAGACTTCCACCAGTTTACTTGTGGGAGCTATTTTACAGGCTAAAAGACATCACCATTAATACTGTTTCTTGTCACATGCATCAACGGCTCTCCCATAAATAATTGCTAATACTACAGTTATTCTACAGGCCCAGGGAAGGTGAAGGAATACAATCAGGGAGTCAATATTCAGGTGAATAAAGTAATGAAAAGATAATGCAAATGTCTGGTTCCTCCAGGAACATATGGCATTTGGTTGGGTAATGGACACTTGAATAACTGGCAGAGAGGTAACCGGTTACCTCTGCAGTCATCCCTGAAGAAATGTGAGGTAATCTGGGAGAGCTCAAGCACAGGGGGAAATCAGCCTGCTAAGGCTGCTGAGTTCAGCAGTGCCAGGATCTAGCTGAGTTGGTTATGGATGCCTCTATTCCCCTGTAAGGCCACTCCTAAGTAAATTACCTCACATGTATCAGAGTTACTGCAGAGCAGCTTAGAATGGTCCCTGTTACTGCTATTACACCTAAGGAAACAGACATATGACCAAGTGAGTGATGTCTTTAATGTATCTTAAATTCTTTTATTGAAAACCTATTTGCTGCTCTTCTTTGTCTGCAGAGGTCTGTTATGTGGTGTAACAACCTGTATGAAGTGTTCTGCATAAATGGAAAAGACCTCATCCCTCCTAACCCCTGCTTGCAAATCATCACCTTTGGTAAGCAGCGGTGTACTCTGCATGGCTACTAATTCAGCACTGGTAATGGCTGTGACACCAGCAGATGCTTTTCAAAATTCCTCACTGCAGCATTTCACTCAAGGTCCCCCTTTGGCAAGTAACTCAATAGCTTTACTGTAACACACTGGGCAATGCCATCTCTGTTTCCTTTGTTCCTTATTATATGGTCATGTATCTCAGCTCTACAATAAAAAAATCCTGCTGAACACATCCTGCAGACAGCATTTCTCTTAGAGTACAGCCTTCCCCTGAAACAATTAACAGGCTGGTGCATACAGCACTGGAGATAATCTCACTGACACACACCACAACAGCGTTAAAGACTAGATGATGTCTCTCTCAGAAAAAACAGCAGCAAGCTATTTAGGGAGAATTCAGCAGATACAGAGCAGCCTATCATTTCTGACTTTAGAGAGAGGCTATCTGACCTCAGGAGTCTGTTCCCTCTTTTGATCAGTACAGAATGGTTCCTTAACTGTTTTCTTGTAATGGGACAAGTATAGTTTAAGTGGTCCTGAAGCAATACTTCCCCAGGGGTCCTCTTCCACACATTACTAGAAAGAAAAAAGTTTTTCTTAACATTCAAACTTCACAAGTTTTAATTCCCTAAAGTTCATCCTATTTTGCAATGCCCCATTGCACTAAGCCTGCACAAAGTCTCTCCTGGGATTTTCCTTGAATTTATTTGGAGGTGATTATCATATCTCCTTTTAGTTGTTGCTTTGCCAAGGTGTACATAGCTTGCTCTTTTAATCTTTCCATATCAATCAAGCCTTCCTGCTACCTAATAATAATTGTGCATCCTCTCTGAATTCCCTCCAGCTTTTCAGTATCTTTCCAGTGACACAGCACTTGAACAGCACAGGAGATGCCAGCTGCATTTTCAGCTGTGTAGAGAAGGTACTCAGTTCATCTGCTCTGCTGCGGAACATGTTAAAAAAGTTTGCCTACCTGTCCTATCACCTATCCTTGCAACACTTCCAAGAACCAAGGGAAAGCAGGTTTCAGTGCTGGAGAGCTAATCAAACCAGTGGAAGGTTCTTCTGGATACATTATACCATATTCCCCCTAAGAAATGGTACTACACCCCTCAAGGAGCATGTGCTATCTATTTCCAAGAGGGTACTGACAACATCATTCTGAATATGGATTAGTTGCTGCTTCTTGGCTTTGGTCAAACTTTCTGTTTCTGCATCAGAGCCACGAACAGTCAGTGATGTGAAGTCTTTGTGTGGAAATCAAAAATCATTTTGGCTTCTTTTAAAGCTGTAAGCTACATTATGAAATCTTTTCTGATTTACTTATTTACTATGTAATCTAATAAGAAATAAGTTTGTGGTTCATACTTCAGTCAAAGCATTCAGTTACCAAGCCAAACTTCTGAAAACCTAAGTATGTGCTCAGTTTAGCATCAAAATGCATTTGGCATTATAGGAAGAGCTATCAAAAAGAACATACGAACATGTATTATTATACTTCTACCACAATTTAGAAACCAGTTTTCTATTAGGGCTGAGAGAACAACAGATGTCTTTGGCTTCTGCAAGCTTTGCAATCTATCAAGCAGTTGATCTATCCAAGAAGTGGATTCTGTGTCACTAGTTGCAGATTGTATCAGAAAAAGAGAATCACAAACAAAGTAGTTGGCAAATGATAAAGAGAAGAGAAAAATGAGAGAATGACAAAAGAAAAATATGAAAAGACCCTTCAGGTTTGCTGAGGTTTAAATATGCAGAAAGGAGGAGATAGAAGAAAATGTCTGAGAAGCAGCACAGGCAATGCTTAAAGTTGGGTTCAGAGTTCTCTGTCTTCACAGTGCTGACACTACCAGATGCAGACAGTTGCCACAACACAGGTAATATAATACTTTGCCTAATGACTGATTACACATTGCTGTAGCTATAGTCAATAAACCAATTCTGCTGGGTCAGTCTGCTTTTTTCAGGTTTGCTTTCAAACTGTTAACAAACAATTAGCATTCATCACCTGAAGTCTATAAGACTGGATGCATTTCTGAGCGATACGTTCTCACATAACTTAGAACACCTGGCTTCTTAGAGGAATCAAATTGTGCCTGTATTGTGAAGGGAATGAAATCAAACGGACAATATGGCATCTTCTGGCTTTAAGATCCAAATCAGTTTTACTTTCTCAATATTTTCCCCCAAAATACTCCAAGTAAGATCTAGTAGTTGCATCACTTCTTTTTTTTAAAAATTAAAGAATTCTCTGCCCTTGCACCTCACTTTTCACTGAATGTTTTTGTTTTTCCTTTTCATTCTTTCCTACTAGGATTTGAAACTCCCACCAATTCAGCATTGAATGTGAATTTCATTAAGTGCTGTTTATTTTTATTCCAGACCAATTAATGAAGATGATAAATAAGATAGGACATATCACCAATCACTGTGGCACCCCAGTAGCTACCTCCTTCAAATTAAAACACTGCCATTTATCATTACCATTTGCTAATGTTCTTTCCGCCAATTTGTAGACCCCGTGGCAGTACTCCTACTGAAGCCAATCTCAATTAATTTTTCAAGTACATTCATGGGAGATGCAATATCAAATACTTTATGGAAAACCAAAATGCCGTATGCCAACTGAATTTCCAGTTGGCACTACTACTTTCATTCTTTTAAAGACTTTTATATCTCTTTGTGAATATTTATTCTTTTATTATTTGTATTTTAGTGGTGCCTGAAGAATCCAACTGGGCTGAAGACCCATTGTTATGTTTATTACTAAAATTTTATCTCTAGCTGTTTATTGATTCTCTTTCCTTATTCTGTCTCTCATATTTGCTTCATTTTCACCCCAAGGATAGAATTTAAATTGATGGAACTGTAATTGCCAGGATAACCGACAATTCCTTTTTTTTTTTTTTTTTTTAGGAAATCAGGTGCATTTTCTATATTTTGTGTATTTACTGTTTCCACTTTGTCTCTTTCAAAAAACATTTTATTATGAGTCATGTTTGCATGAAAACAGGCTTCTCTCTCTCTTTTTCTACCATGCATCTGCTCCTTCTGTGCGTTCCTCACTGGGGTCTGTATTGCTGATAATCCTGTGCCTGAGAAGTCTCAGTAAGTTACATAGAGATGACTGATGTCACACTTGGAGGATGAAGTAAGGAATAAGCAGCAGGAGCACATCACGTCTCAAGAAACTGAGACCCCATCTTGCCTGTGCTGGAAAATGTCAAAGACAGATGTTTAAAAGATGCCATGCTGCTTCTTGATACAAGAAAGCAAGCCTTGACATGCCAAACTGAAGGGACAATGATTCAAAAGGAGAAGGAGAGCGATGGGTATTTGAGCAAGCCCAGTTACATTCTGAGTCTAAGGAAGATGAGCTGTGTGAACAGACCTCTCGTGGCAGCTTAGGTCTTTGGAAGACTCACAAGCAGGCACTTTGTAAACTTACAATTTCCTTGCATTCCACACACCACCCCCCCTCCCTTTTTGCTTTTAAATAAAAGATAATAGCTGCTTCATAATCTTCTCTGTATTCCCTTTCCTGGAGCAATCTGGTAACAGCATCTGACATACTCCACTTTCCCTTTCACCCAGGAGAGAGGGCACTTCAGGCCGGAGAATATTTCAAGGAAACACTGCAGAATCTTCCCCTTGGTCAGAAAGCAAAGCTCGAAGGAAATATTTTCCCCTATGCCCTAAACCCATAGGATCTACCTGACCAAACTATTTTTCCCCTCCCACTCACTCAATAACAGTCTCCCCAGTGCTTCTGAAAGAGTCTCATCTTACTGTCCCAAGAAAGTGATTTCATTGTCTTAAAAAGTCAAAAGTCAGCTTTCTCTGAAGATCCTGAAGATCTGAAGATCCTTTATCTGTCACAGAACAAGGAAACAAAGGTTCCCAGTCCCACTGTGTTCCTACAGATGCTATGGAGTTGCTTCCTTCAACAAGGTACTTAGTGCTGTGATGACATGCTCCTTCATGCTGCTTGAGGAAACTTAGCTACTCAGCAGCATCTTGCCTGAGTTAGAGCTCTGGGCTAGTGCTGGGATGTGAATGAGACCTCAGCCTTAGCCCATCCTGACTTCTGAAATAGCTTGTTACTACCTCTTATTACTCCTCCAATATAAAGGGAAATATTTAGTACCCCTTCATTTTAACCAACAACTGCCTTTGATTTCCCATCTGCTGACAATTATGTGCAGGCTACTGGCCAAAGGAGGTTACACCTTATTTTATGCTCTATACCCAATCAGTAGACTTGTGCTTCTGCATCTAAAACTGAATTCATATCACCACATCTCAGCAAAGCTGTGGATGTTCCATCCCTGGAAGTGTTCAAGATCAGGTTGGATGGGACTTTGAACAACCTGGCCTAGTGAAATATGCCCTTGTCCACAGCAGGCACATTGGACTATATGATCTCTAAAGGTCCCTTTCAACTCAAACCAGTCTATGACTGTGATTCACTTCAGGTTTGTTTTCTGTAGAGGGAACCAAAATAAGAGCATCTTAGTGTGAGCTACAGTTGAGAAAAGCTCTTAACTTTTTCCCAACTAGAGCATGCAGTTACAGTAAGCCTATTCCTTTTGATGCTGTAAGCGGGCTGTTTACCCAGAGGGGTTCAAAGCTAGTTTCAGCCTGCTTCTCCCAAACCCTGGGATTATTCAGAGTCAATAATTCAATTCAAAACAGTGCAGTGACAATGAAGGGGAATTGTTTTAATGGTGTTTACTTGTTCTTAATGATGTGCTGTATCCCTGTCTCCCTGTTACAGATAGAAACAGATGATAAAGAAGGGAGAAACTACACAGTAATGCAGATAGATAGTAAAATCAAAGAAGAGACACTCCTGTTGAGATGAAAGAGAGACTCCTGCTAGTTTCTGAAAACTCGCAAATGTAGGATTTTTACTGCCACAGTTGAGGTCTTTCTGCCAACAAGTACCTAACTGTAAAACCAGAGAAAAATTCCCCAATTCAGAGCAGTTCAGAACCCTTTCTAATAAAACCGTTCTACTCCCTAAAGAAAGTACCTGTGGCCAAACCAGGATAATTCTCTGCCTCCTGTCTCATTTTTTTCCTCATTTCTTGCTTTTTTTCTCATTTCTTCCAGATTTGATATTCCCAAATGTGACATATTTTCCCCCTCTGTCAGAGAAAATAACTGAAAAGGGAATGTATTTATGCTCATTACCTCGGGAGAAAAGTCAAAGAAGGAAAGGGGTAGAAAATTGGTCTCTACAATGATTTACACAAGTCTTGAAGATATGCCAGTTTAAGCAGCTCAGCAGGGCATATGAGAAGGCCCAGGATGTCCTTACAGCCCCACCATACCCACTCCTCCAAGACTGTGAGGCGAAACAGAACAGTACTTAGTGCAAGCCAGAATGTGCTTCTACCTTTCAGTTTCTATAAACATGCAGCATTAATATTGTGTCCATATGGTGTAACAACAGCTTCTGAAGCACGCAAGAGAGCCTGCCATCTCAGAGACTTGTGGCCAGCTGTAAGACCACAATGACTGTCACTGTTGCTTCTCCATTTTCATTCTGTATTTATTATTTGTCTGTCATTGCTCCTGCACAACCTCTATATGCCTTGTGTATGAGAGACTGGAGTGGGCAGCTGTGCTGTGGTTATTAACTATGAAATGTATAGCTGTCTGGGCTTGTGGTTCCAGCACACATTGCTGCTTTGCCTATAGGCTGAGAAGCAAGCAACAGGTCTCAATGTTTTTGCTAGGTTTCTGGAAAGTGCTGGGAAGGAGCTGGTGGCCACCATCCGTGTGAGTGCCAGTGATGTAAGGGAAGAGGTTTTGGAGGCAAAATTGCAGGATCTCCTTGACAGCTTTCTCCAATGAAGAGGTAATGCTGTTGGGAAAATTATATACCTAAGAGAGTTCAAAACCATCAAGACTAGAAAGGTGTCTGGAAGGGAGGGAGCTTGCCCAAGGGAGTTCCAGCTGCCAACTCTGCCCAGGATGGTGCTCACATGAGGATAATGAGGAGTATGGGGGTTTAGAGGACACATCCAGACATTACAAGAACTGTTCATCCTCAGGTGAAGCACAGGACAAAAACTAGAAGTTGCCGAGTTAGTTACAAACAAACGCACAATGGCACAGATAGATAGAAGAAAGCTAAAAGTAATTTTATGCATATATCTGCCTCAATATTAGAAGTCTAGGGAGATAGGAATATTTGGATTTAAATGAATATAAAGACATAAAAGACATATTGGAAATTTGGTGGAAGGAAAACAGATGGACAGTGTAATACTGGTTTGAAAAATTGTACTGGAAAGGCAAAATGGGCTCTAAAGATGAAGGGATGGTGCTAACCTCTGAGTCAAATCAGATAGATTAACAATCAAGCAAACCTTGTCAACAAGTAATAGAAACCCTTTGAATCAAACTCCAGTCCCATGTAGGAAAAGCACAGCAATAAGGCTGCATTGCAGACCGCCTGATGAAGATGGTAATAGAGATTGACATACTGAGGGAGATCAAGGAAAGCAGGAATGAATAATGAAAGAAGACTACAATTGCACTCATTTGCTGTGTAAACATTTCTGTTGAGTGTGATGTGTGGCCTGAACTTTTGAACACTGCCAATTTCTTTCTTATGGAAGTACTAGACAGGGAAATGAGAAAAGAAGTCCTGACCAATGTGAAGGACTTGGTGACTGTCACAGTCTGTTGGGAACAGTGGCATTACTGTATTTAAGTCAAGTCCAATGTCCTTATTCTTCTTGCAAGAGCTAAGAGGCCCACTAGTGAAGTGATGAATTTTAAAACAGACAAACTACACAAAAACGAAGGGGGCTTGTTACAAAGAAGCTAAAATCAGTGGTTTAAGTGCAAAAATCTTTTTTTGGACAGTGCTACGGCTGTTCAAAGATATCATGCAGAATGATCAGAGCAAAAACATATTACCTATCAATAAATGTTTGAGAAAGACCAAAAGATAGCAGGCTTAAAGAAGTGTAAGGGAGCTTGTTTAGGAATAAGAAGATGTTATTCAAAAAAACAACAAAAAAACCCCAACCCAAACCCCAAAGGAACAATAGGCCAAGTATGCTGATCTTCAGGAAGGAAGGCAAAAAAAATGAACTGTGCTTTAACTTGCAAAAAAGCAGAGACACTAATTATAAATCATGTTGCTACATCTAGGGGCTAGGAGACCTATAGAGTGTCTGTAAGGCCACGGAAAAATCAAGGAGCAGGAGGCTTCAAATTCTACAACAGAATTGTAGCAGAAAAAAATGAAATCTGGCTGCCCTCACTAAGCATGAAGAACTTCGGGAAACTTCCACAACAGAACTTTTCTTTTAGGGGTTCATCTTTCCATGTTGTGGTGGCAGTTGATACCTGGTGGCTATAGTTCACGTGTGCTTCTGAAAGTCATTCTACAAGGTCCTCAGTAGCAAAAATCATAACCTGTTATGGGAGAAGAGCTAAATGTCCTCATGCAGAGAAGTAACTAGTCGTAAGACAGGAAAGAGAGGGTAAAAGTAAATAAATCTTGTGGAGAAGCTGGTTGTCAGTGGAGCTTCACACACATCTATGTTGAGACCCATGCTATTCATGACTGCATAAATGATCTAGAAAAAGTATTAACTGTGGGATGTTTGCTATGCTACTCTGATAACCTGGACATTGAGCTTGTCTCAAACACTGCTTACATTCCATATTGTGAGTCAGGGACAGGAAACTGAGTTTATCTCAGGCACCATTTGCATTTGACCATGGGAGGCTTTGAGCTTAACCAAAGCAAATAACAAGGATGTTGGCTATTTATAGGATTGTTCTGACCCCTTTGTTCGAAGCTGATAAACCTCCATAGGACTGTGAAAGGATGACTCAAGGATGAGCTGACTCAGAGGATGTAGTTGAAAAGCAGACACCATAATATGAGGGACAGCCACCACCTGGAGGCTCCACACTGCGGAACCCCAGCTTTGGAACTGCACAGGTGCTCACTAACCTGTGCCCACCATTATCATAGTAAATCCTCTCTATGCAAATTATGGATAACACCCCAAAAGAATATGAAGAATATGAACATAAAAGTGCAGGACTCAGGTCAGAGGGAGAGCTCGCACTGCCAATGATACCCTGGGCGAAGAGGACCGATAAGACATCGCTGGATCCACAGGTGGTGACATCACTTCTCTGTCTCCTCTTCCTTTCTTTCCCTCTCTCTTCTCCTCTCCTCTCTTTTTCATTGAATATTGACTAGATTTGAGTGAAAACGTGTGGCACAGGACTTGCTGATCCAGTTAAAGTAATCATTGTTGAGTTATTATATCTAGCCACATGCCTTGTATTTTGTATTAATAAATCATAAATGGTTGGTTGGTGTCATTTCACCTTAATTCAGTACATAAGTATCACAAATTTGGTATTTGGTCCTAAGCGGAGGGACATAGTCCTAAATGACTTTTGGGTCACAACAGCTATATCATTCTAAGTAACAAGACATGACTGGGTAAAACACTGTATAAAGTCCCTCACTACGGCAAGCAACTGGGTGTAAAGTAACAGTATTTGAAACAATGCATACGTGGAAAAAGTCCTAATTTTACATATATAATGATGGGTTCTGAGCTATCTATTACTATTTGGAATGAGATCTTCAGGTAATAATAGATAGCACTACAAAAATGTCAGTTCAGGGTACAGCAGTATCCAAAAGCAATCAAGATGTTAGAAATTTTGAGGATGAGTTAGAAATCACAACAGGAAATATCTTCATGCCTCTAGAATATCCATTGTGCACCTGTACTTTAGAGACTGAGTGCAGTCTGGTCTCTTGGTCTCAGAAAGAACATAGCAGAATCAGAGAAGGTGCTACAAAAGTCAGCGAAATAATGAAAGGCATCAAATAGCTTTCCTTATGAGCTATACAAAAGATGCTAGGACTCTTCAACCTAGAGAAGAGACAGTAGTGGAAAAGCATACTGTAGATTTGTTAAACACAGGAAGCATGGAGAAGTCCTGACCATTTATTGATAATGAGCTTATGAACTGTAGAAAGCAAACAAGTATTACACCTTATGATGCAATCTTCCAACTTTGGTGCATATCAGGTGTTCACTGAACTTATGAAAAACTCCAGTAACAAAACCATTGCAGTAGAATTGACATGAAATATTGCAGAACCACTTGGGATGAAAACATTGTATATGCCTAGGTGCCATGATTTGATACCATAAAAGCAGACAAATTACTTAGTAAGTTCCCACACATGTCTATATGTGCAGTAAATTGGACTGCCTACCTGGAGGAATTACAAAATGAAATAACATTCAGCAGCACTGTAGGAGGAGGCGATATGTTGCACTGGCTTAGTTCACAGGCTGAATCCCTGAAAGTTTAGCCAAGCTGAGCTTGAAAGCATACCAGCTTGCCAATTAAAGATAAAGGCCCATATTACACTAGTTAGTTCAATACTACTTTTCATTGCAGAGCTTCCTATTGCAGTATAAGTTGAGGAAAGATAGCAGATGCTTGTACAGTTCATTGCATAGTTTTGCAAGTATACAGCTTGAAATGGGCTCTTCAAATATTAAATATTCAGTGACTGAGTCTAGTAAACAAGACCATTTGCTATACTTGTTTCTAGGGGATTGAGAGTCCAGTTAAAGTTTCCACAGAAAAATGTGCCTCTGCACATGCACACACACACAAGTGCAGACACACACATGCACTGAAACAGAGGAAGTCTGGGAGTTTTTCTGATTCCTGGGGTGAATTTGCTATATGTCTCTTGTGATCAAATAGGAGGTAGGATATATAGGGCATGCACACATATGCAGTTCTAGCTAAACTAAACTTTTTAAGGTATTTGAAAATATGAATGATATCTGCAAGAGCATTTTCAATGGCTTCAGGCAAGGGAGCTGGAGTGGTGAGCTTACGAAAAATAGAGATGAGGAGGCCAGGGTCAATCTGCCCTAAAGCAGTGACTCCCACAAGGTAGCTCTTACTGGAATCCATGTTTTAAACCCATCATTTTATAGGTAGAGGAATGCATGTCAGGGAAAGTCATTGTCCTGCTGCTGGTTACAGCTGCAACAACTTATGCCAATGAGATTGACTTGGTATCCTGCAGCAGGAGAGAAGGGCTCCAGGGTCCATGGTTCAAGTACTGTCTGTGGACTTTCTGTCTGTGCTGGAAGGACTTGTCAGCCTTTCCCAAAGTACTACTTATGGCTACTCCACATTCTCCCAGCTGTAATTGCTTGCTCAGCTCTCTGGAAATATCTATAAATCCAGCACAGACATTGTTATTAACACATCATATGCCTCTTCCATCTTTGTCTTTCTGTATGAAATATCCAACAAAGCCTGAAACAGAACCTGTTCTTTCTCCAAGTCCTCAATTATTCAGTACCAGCTAAGCTGAGTGCATGTGCAACCCCAGCTGCAGAGAGACAGTTCTATATGTGGAGATATATAAAAGAGGTTTCCAGTGCTTGCACAGAGCGTCATAAATGAAATATGATCTTCAGGCAACTGACCTACTAACTGTAAAGGCTTCATCTAGCTCAGGGTTTGGACTCACACTGGAACCCTAACTCCTTGGTTGACAACATTTACTTACAGGCAACTTGCTCTGTAGGTAAGAAAATGGAGGCAAAGCTCAAGAGTGCTCCAGCCCTCTAGTGTTATATCTTCACATGCAGTACTGATGTGGGTGCCTCAAGGCATTTGACTTCACCCAGATCTTAAAGCTTATAAAAGCCACCATGCTCTTTTCTTCAGATAGCTGCTCCTAAGGTCAAAGTCTTATACTGGTGGTCACAAGTGGGTGTCCAAAGTAAAAAAAACCTGTCTAAAGGACATTGAAGAGAAGATTCAGAAGAGAAATCCCAGGCACAGCTACAGGTTGGGCAGAGAAGAAATTCAGAGCAGCCCTGAGGAGAAGGACTTGGGGGTATTGATTGATGAGAAACTTAACATCAGCCGGCAGTGTGTGTTCGCAGCCCAGAAAGCCAACCGTATCCTGGGCTGCATCAAAAGGAGCATGACCAGCAGGTCGAAGGAGGTGATCCTG
>JANHGB010044948.1:64692-75712 GCA_026283785.1 Coracopsis vasa | reverse complement strand
CCGCGTTGCCGTGGTAACCGCCGCACCGCGCGTGCGCCGCCGCCATTTTTTTGTTCCAAGCTGGCGCTGGCGAGCGTAGTGCGGGCGGAGGCTCCGCTCCCGTCCGGTTCCGTCCTCCCGAGCCTCGCAGCGCCCCGGGACCCGGCCGGGAGGGGTGGCCCCGTCCTGCCTGGGGACCCTGCTATGCTTGGGGACAGCTCTGCCTTGGCTCCTTGTAGGAAATCCGGAACAAGGGCTCCCATCTGGGGCTGTCTCCGGGGATCAGCTTCTCATGTGGAGCCTGGGAGGGGATTGCAGCCTCTTCACAGCCCCCAGGCCCAGGGGGGTAATATAGGATGGGGCTGGACCACCCCAGCTGCTGCTCATCCATGGGGCTGATGTGTCTCCATGCAGAGTCGCTGCTCTCAACCTGATCAGCTCTTGTGCTCTCTCCCCCATTCAGTAGCACTGGGTGTTTGAGCTGGTCTGGAAATGCCCGGGATTTTATGATGCATAGAAAATGTTCTGCTTTCTTCTCCCCCCGTATCCCCTGCAGATATTTTGGCGTCGTGCTCAAAAAAGCTTCTTTCCTATTTTTACTTAAAACTCTGCTTCACTCTCTAAAAGACCAAGTGTTTGATTGCCCCATGTTCCCTGCCCAGCTCTCAGCTCTCCTTTTCTTCCTCTACTGTTTTACTGGAAGCTGGGAGCAAAACCTTTGACCAAAATGAACCCCCCCGATGGCTTTTTCACTTGGATCATGGAATCGTTTTCCCTTGGAAGAGGAGCCCCGGGGAGCCTTTTGCCCCCGTGTGGCTTTGCTGGCTGCTGTGGATGGGAAGCGGGGCCGTCCATGGGGAACCGGGGATGGAGCATCCGGAGTCAGGTTGGGAGGGCTTTGAAGCTTCGCTGTGGTTTGGAGAGGGTTGAATTTCCTCGTTAATTGGGAACCGAAGTGTTTCTGGGTTTGTTACGAGGCCAGATCGTGGCTTTCCCTTCCCCAGCGCCTTGGCTCCCTGCTGAGCGACCTAGATGTGAAATATTCCCTTTGGTTGGTGATGCACGCGGAGGTTTCCCCCAGCCTGGGTTTTTTTGGCTTTGGCTTTCACCAGCCTTGGCCTCTCACCCAGGAATCTGGCCTGGCGTGGAGAAATAGAGAGGAAAAGAAAGGAAATTCTCATGGTTTTATATAACGGAGTGAGTAACGACCGATCGTGCTTTGGGATGCTCTCACATCTGCTTCCTACCAAAGCCCCAGCAAAGAGGCTTCAAGCAGATGGAAAAAAGCACATTTTTCAGCCTGAATATTTGCTGAGAGGAACTTTGAGGCTGGAATTAGATGATCTTGAGGTCCTTTCCAACCCGAACTATTCTATTCTATCTCCGTGATGGCTGCCATGTCGCTGGGTACTGCCTAACGGGAAGCAGGCATTTGGGGTGCCAGGACCAGCATGATGTGCCCAAGGTGCAGCACAGCCGGGCAGGTCCCATGTGAGCTCCCAGCCAGGGACATGCTCACATGTACGTGGGGCAGGGATGTGCCCGTGACTCAACCCTCAGAAGTTCACCCATTAGTCACAAGTGAATGGAAATTGTCGATTGGTTTGGCTCCTGTGCCTGGCTCGCTGTTTTGGTTGGGATTTTTAACATGTTTCCTAAGTGGGACTGGCTCTTTGATGGTTTGTGGGGTTTATCTCTCTTTAATTTTTTAGTCCTTCTTGTCACTTGTATCCTCCCATCTTTCCCTCTCCCTCTGCTGGGATGCAAAACCCAGGGGCGAGGGCAGGAGGGGGCTGAGAATGGGAGCAAAATGCTAAAGCAGGTGATGGACGAGAGTGGGAGCTTGGCATAGATGAGCTCATAAGGAAAAGGGGATTTATTTACTGTAATCCACAGGCTAGCCCTACACTTACAGGGTTTCTGGTGCAAAGCATCCTTATATTTATCTCTAATTTGGGTCTTTTCCAAGAGATTTCCCCCAGTGCATCCAATGAACCAGCCTTGAGATGCTCCAGGGCTGAAAGCAAACCCACAGCCAGTGGTGATGGGGCTGGGCGAGGGGATGCGTGGGGATTCACCCACCTTGGCAGCCCATCCGCCCCGGGGAGGGGTTTGTGCCTTCAGGATTCCCTGTGATTCATAACTTAATCAGGTCAGGTTTAGCGCTGGCTCCTCCTCCTGCAGAGCCCTCCCCTGCCCAGATGGTGACCAGGACTTGTTAATGATTTGTTAATTCAATTAGAAAGTGCTCGTTTAACCCGTGGCGAGGCTGCAGCTCCCTTCTGCAGGGCAGGGCTCGCCCCCATGCCTGCGACTCCCTCTGCCAAAACATTTATTTGGTGTTAAGCTGCCAGCCACGCTATGCAAATATAGATGTTAATCATGAATAGGGCTCATTTTTAGCTCTGGGTTGAGACTAGACTTGGGAAGAGCCCGGCTCCAGGGGGGTGGCGGGAGCACTGCCTTGGTGGGATGCACAGCCCCCGGGGTTAGGGTTGACTGCATCCTATGGGAGGGGAGCAAATGTCTTGGCTCCTGCTCAGCCCCGGGGTCTGCAGGAATAAAATGTTCCTTCTGCTGTGGATTGAATGAGGCTTTCAAGTGCATTTGATGGGCTGCACTTTAAACCAGCCTCCTCCGCATCCGCGTTAGCTGCTAATAGCATGAAGCTTGGGTCCGGGCTGGCGGTCCCTGTGCCTGTGTTAGATGCAGAGTATCTCTGATTTGTGAACCATCTTGTCTGGATAGCCTGGCTGGAGTAATTGTACCTTAACGGGAGAAAATAGAAACCCCAGTGAGAATGATGAATAACGGGGCCCTGATGCTCCATAGAATTAATGCTTATTTGGGCAGACAGGGAGGAGAGGAATTAAATTAATATCTGACTTGTAACTGCTGCTGTGTGTGGTTATTGACTTATCTTGCTTTGGAGGACCATAAATATCTCTTGGGGTATGCCCCTGAGGCCATAATCTGCTCGGGGTCGCAGTGCAGATCTGTCTCTGATGCTTCTTTGGAGACTCAGCCTGACTTTTGGGGTCAACAACCCAAATTCCTCTGACAAAGGACTTGGCCACGTGCGGAGGGGAATGTGTTTGCACTTTACTGTGAGCGTGTGGCATAAATCTTGAAGGCCTTTGCCTTGCATATATCGCTTTATTGTTTGTAATCCCCTGGCCAGCTCGGTGCTAGAGAGCACAGGGCCTGATTTGACTTGGAGGAGAGGTGCAGGTGAAGCTCCTCGGCTCTGGAGTCAGGATGGATCACAACTGGAGCCTCATATTCTCATCTGGTCTCTTTTTGTCTTGTACCTGGGATTTTTGTCCCCCTTAGGCAGTAGTTTGGAGGATGACTTGCTGAGATAGGCTGGGGGGGTCTCAATGTGCCCCTTAATAGCTCTGGCAAAGGGATTTGGGTATCTATGAGCATGGGAAAAGGAATGAGATCTTCCCTTTCAGCTCTTGATGCCATGCAGATGCTCCAGTCTTGATCACCCAGTGGATGTGATACCCCAGGCACACAAGCAATGGGGATGGCATAGGGTATCTCATGACTCAGGGGTGCCCCGTGCCTGGGCAGGTTGGTTTCTCAGTGTCCTGGACCTGTTGTACCCATGTGTATGTGTGCGCACATGGGGTCAGCAGCTTGGGAAGCTCATGGTTTGGTGGTGGTGTGGGCCAGGCTGTCCTGTTGTGGTCCCCTTGTGAGGCTGGGGCCAGTGCTGGCACATCCCTGGGTGGCTGAGCCATGGCAGTCTGCCCTCCTTCTAGCTAAGGCATGTGTTTCTTTCCCACCTCTTGAGATCCGTTTCACGTAGGGTGTAACTCGCTGCTTACGTGACTCCCCTTATGGCAGCATGTCTTGACCCCATTCTCCACCACAGCCCATGCCAGCAGAGAAGTCCCCAGGCCAGATAAACAGTGCTCCAAGTCCTCTCCATTGCCCCTTGCTCATTGCTTCAGCCCCTGTGCATGCCTTCCCTGGGTTAGGCATTGCCATGGGAGGGTATTTGTTAGGATGCTTCTATTGTACCCTGCCAGCCCATCCCTTAGGATGGAGCATGTCCTGTTCCCTCCCGCAGCCCTTTCCCTGGGCTCTGCCTCTCCCCTCCAGCCACCAACACGCAGCTCCCACGGGAGCAATTTCTCCTGCTGTGGGCAAATTGAAGCTTCTCCTTCTTCAGGAGCTGCTCCTGACAGCAGCACAGGGGAATCCTGTCCTTTACCAGGCTGGAAAGCAGCAGAGGAGCCCAAGGCCAGTGCAGGGTACCCGCAGCGAGGGTGGAGACGCTTCTTCCTTCTTCTCAGTAAATGGGCTCTGGATGTTCAAATCTCGCAGCTGGGTTTTGGGCTTGGCTTTCTGCTGGGTTTTGTTTTCTCTTTGCCTGTAGCCCCATGATACCGCGTTGCCTGCTCTGGGAGCACAGAGGATTGGGCAAGTGGCGGTCAAGCTGCAAATGTGGTAGTGACCTGGGGGACAAAAGGATGCACCAAAAGCACTTTGCTGTGCTCCCCTCTCCCAAAATCCCCCCCTTTCCTTTACCAAACACCTCGATTTTGGCACCCCTGTGTTTTTTACTATTGCCTGCATTTTGCATCGGGGGCAGGATGGAGGTTGGGGGGTGTGTGTGTGTGTGTGTGTGTGCGCGCGATGAAGCTATTCGAGGAGTTGTGATCTCTGCATTTCATTTTGCAGTTCAGCTGGAAAGATCTCGTTTCCATATACACCCACACACAGCACAGCAAGAGAAAGCAGGCGAGGGAGCTGCTCAAGGGGGATGGGACGGTGCGGGCACTCGGGAGCTGTTCCCTCATTCGGAGTGGTCCATAGCCTTTATCTGAGTGCAGGAGATGGCATCCTCTGCCTCAGCCCTGTACCTCAAAGGCCGTGCAGGTGCTTGGTTGCACCCATGGCTGCAGGGCAAAGGAGGAGTGGGAACAGCCAAGAGGAGCACAGGTCCCTGAGCCTAGCAGTGGCTCTGAGCGCGCCTGAGGGACTCCAGGGCAGTTGTAGTGTTGCACACAGTGTGTGTGTACATACACAGGTACTCACCATGTATGTGTACCCAGAGCCCAGGGCATGGCAGCATGGTGGTGAGACTGGCTTTTGCAATGGAAGAAGAGCAAAGGCATAGAAGGGAGTGACAGAACTCCTCTCCCAGTAACCCTCAAACCAAAATCATCTTGTTCCAAAGATGAGCTGGTGCTAGAGTGGTTCTTTTTGCCTGTAACTCCCTTCCAGTGCCTTCTTTACCAGCTGGGTCCTGGCTCCAGCTCTTGGTTCCTGGAGGAGCTGATGTTGGTGTGGATGCATCCTGCATCCCTCATTGCTGGCAGGGATGGGGTTAGCAGAAAGCAAATGAACCTTTATCCTGGTGGGCATCTGGGTGTGCATCAGCAGGTAAATGTGAGGGGCTGGCTGAGAAGCCAAGCAGGACTCTGGTGGTGGAAGGTTTAGGAGAGGCACCTCAGCCTGCCTGCAAGCCAACAGCAAGCTCACCTCTGTACAGCAGCATGCAGGGGGCTTGGAGGGGTCTGGGTCCTTCCCTGCCTTTGAGGCTGTGGAGCAGCTCGGAGTGTGCAGGGGTCAACTACCCCTCCATTAGGGTGCTGCCCCAGGTGCCTGTGTCCCCTGAGCTCCCCTCTGGGCCCCTTGGGTGGATGCTGGTGGCACGTCTCTCGGCTCGGCCCCCGCACACCGATCCTCCTGCCATCCCTTCGGGGTCAGCGCGTGATTTTTTCCATCGCTCCGAAGAGGCTGAGCTCATAGAACAATATTCCCTGGGCCAACACCGCTCCTTTTTGAAGTTCCTTGTTTTGGTATTCCTCAAACTCTGTATCCTCAGGCATGAAACACAACACCCCTTGGCACCGGAGGCTTTTCCCCAGTGCTGTGGCTTTGGTTATCCCCAGCATCCCGCTGCCTGGTGAAACCAGTGCCCCATTCCTGTGCCGCTGGTGGATTCCATCCCTTCCCAAACTCGCCACAGGTCTTAAGCAGTGGTAAACCAGGATCCTCTGGCCACCTTGGCACACCGCAGTGTGCTGCCGGGGCTGGCAGAGGGAAAACAGCCACCAAAGCATGCTCCCAGCAGTGTTTGTCTTAGCCAGGGGCCACGGCCGGAGCCGAGTCTCTGCCAAGCAGTGAAAATGCCAGAGCAGTGAGTTTATCCCACGGTGTTTGATTCGTGGTCACAGTGGAAGTCAGGTCAGGAGTAAACGTGGAGGATTCAGCAGCAAAGAGCGATATTGAGACAGTCACAAAACCACCTCGTGGTGCGAGAAGTGGGGATTTTCTCCTTATTTCCTTTGTGTTTTCCCTCCCCCCGCTGCTGGGAGCTGAAGTTTATGGGAGAAACAGCGGCGGTCCCGGGAAATATTTTGCCTTGCTTGTATTGTTGGATTTTATTTTCTTTTTCTGGCAGGGGATGAAGGAAGCGGGAACACAAACAGCTTGGCTGGTGGGTTATTGGTCCAGAAATCAGCCTGGCCAGCGAGCGGCTGCTTTGGTGGGGAGAGAAAATACTTGAAAGCGGATGGGGTTTTCATTGCTTTCGTTCCTTTCTCTTTCCTTCCCTGTTCCCGGCCAGCTCTTAGGATGCAACTAAATGAGGGGTGAAGGCAGAGACTGTTAAGGCAAGGATAGGCATTGATGCTCTTGGCCCTCCCGTGTGTTCTCACTGATTAAAATCTTAAATTCTTTCATTTTTGATAAGATTTGGGGTTTCCATTCGGAGCTGGAGTCTCTATGGCAACAGCTAAAGGCAACTTTTAATCTAACCCTTGATTTTCCTTTCAGAGGGGGAAGAGTATGGGTGTACGATGCTGGGGCACCAATAACTGTTTGGTTCCCCTCTTAATATTTGGGGTTCTGAGCAGTGGGAGAGGGCTGGGACTGGTTAAATTGAAACACAAAATTGCTTTGCGCCTATGAGGCCAAGGGGCTGGATGAGCTCTGCCCTGCTGGGCCCCTCTTTCCTCTGCCAATAAAGGTGGTTTTTGACTGTGGCAGAGCACGTGGTTGCATCCATCCCTGTGTCCATCCCTGCATCCATCCCACCCCACAGCCGGGGTTTCCTGCTGGTGTTTGTTGCATCCAGAGAAGTTGGAGCTGTTCTCAGAGCGTGATTGCGGCAGCGTTTCAAGATGCAATTAAAACCTTACCCTTTCAGGAGAAGTCTTGCAGCATGCAATAGAAAGGAAACCAGCTGGGCTAGATTGAAACAGAATAGGTTTGGGGAGGGTTTTTTCACTCCTATACTGTAGGTCTTTCTAGAAAGATACTATACAATTTAATAGCATGTTATATTCCTTCATGTTATATTTAAATTCTCCTATAGTATTGTGTAGGAGGAATCTAATTTTCCACTACAGGATAATATACCTTTCCATAGGTTTCCAGTTGTGGGGTTTTTTTTATCTAGTGGAGTTAAATGAAAAATTATATCCTTCCTAGAAAATCAAACAAAATGATGAGAAAATAATACCTTTATTTTATTTAATGAAATGTGTAAGTATTTTCCATAGGTTTATGTGGCTGCATAAGAACCTCTACTTTGAGCTTGAGCTTTTTGGGGAAGTGGTTTGTGATCGGATAGAGATGAGTTCAGACATGGTCCTGGTCAGGCAGTGTGGAAGCTCTGCAGTGAGGCCTGGCTTTGTTTAAAGTGGGGGGAAACAGAAATAAATAAAAGCCAGGTGTTTCTTGGATTGCATTCCCTCCTGGAATGCAGTTGGAGAGAGGATAGACCGGTGGGTTCAGGGCTGTGATCTGAGCCAGGGTGTGATGCTGCACTTGGGAGCTGCTGGGGACTGGATCCTGTGCTGGGTGCTGGTGGCTCAGTTGTCTGAAGGAGCTGGAGAAAGGAGCAAGGAGCTCTCTGTGCTTGGAAAAATGGGATTTGGCAATAGGCAGGGGCTATGCCGTGCTGTGTGGCTCATTGCAGCAGGCTGAGGAAGGGAGGAGGAGGAAGGGAAGAGCTGAAAACCTGACCATGGAGATGTCCAATGCTCCTATGGGCATGTGGTGTCCTGACACTGTAGGTAGGAAAATGTAGGACTGGGTTCCTTAATTATCTTACCTTGGAGGTGGTCATGAGGCCACCGTGGCTTCAGGGACCTGTGGGGTGCTGGGGACCTGCATGGCCGGGTACTCTTCAGGCTCCAAGAGAGAGGCACTGGGGAAGCTGGTGGCCCCCAGTGCTTCGAGGTCCCCAGAGGACAAGTGCCTTTTAATAGCCATGGCAACTAATAAGCCCTGTGTGGTGACATCCCTGCCGTCTCCATGGTAACGGACCGAACATCACATAGCAACATGTGCCTCATGTACCCATGGAAACGGGCCGGGTAGCTTTTTAGCATCGCTGCGTTAAATCTCTGCTCCTGGGAGTGTTGGGGAGGGGGGGTTTATCCTGAGGTGAACCCATCGCTGCAGGGTGGGGGGATTGCGGGGAGACCATAGGGGCTGCAGGACCTCAGGGACTTGGGGAGAATTGGGCTCATAAGGTGACCCAGGGGTGCAGTGCCACAGGGTGTTCCAGGCTGATGAAGATGTGAAGATGCATGGTGCTTATCTGTTTTATTTCCCTCATGAGGGCAGTAGGTCTTGGGGAGGGGGGGGAATAATATGGATTAATCATCCAATGGGCTTTGGGTTGCTGAAGGAGGGGAAAAATGAGAGGTGCTCAGGGCTGCAGGGCTGGAAGCT
Source organism: Coracopsis vasa (assembly GCA_026283785.1). Taxonomy (NCBI): domain Eukaryota; kingdom Metazoa; phylum Chordata; class Aves; order Psittaciformes; family Psittacidae; genus Coracopsis; species Coracopsis vasa. The sequence goes on along the minus strand of JANHGB010044948.1, from coordinate 67,027 downwards.
ACCTCGGTGCAGGCAAAATGGTTTTGCAGTAGGATATTTGCAGGCACCCACAGGCTGGTTTTCCTTGCTGTGTCTGGGGTCACCTCATCCTCAGTCTCCCAGGCTGGAGTTTTCCAAGCAGCCAAAATGTCGTGTAGAGGCTGGGAACGTTGGTTCTTGATGGGCAGCATCCAGCGGGGTGTGTGCTGACTCTGCACACAGCCCTTCCCATGGCTTGCTCAGCACCTCATTAACTACTCTGAGCTATTCCAGGGTAATTGGGATTTGTAGCTAGCAGATATGAGGGGTCTGCTGGGGTTCCACCATGGTGAAGCCATAGGAGCTCAGAGCAGCCCCAGCTCTTGTAACGCGCTGTGGACGTCAAGTTGAACACACGTGCTGGGTGCAGCGTTTGTGCTGGATCACTTCAGCAAATGCAGAAGTTCCTTGAATTTATCCCATAACAGGCTGAAAATTTTAGGAATTCATTTAGTTGAAGCTGTTGAAGTGCTTCTTGCAAATGCATTTCAGCTTTTCTTCCTGCCTTGTTGAAAACCCACCACCAAAACCACATTGCACGGATGCTGAGGAGTATCTCTGGGTTTCTGTGAATAAATGCGATTGCTTTGGGAAGGTTTACAGGTTTAGGGGGTTTTATGTTTGATTTCTTAAGGGCTGTGAACTGAGCTGGTGAATATTTATTTGTGAACTTTCAGGGCAACCTTTTCCCTCTTTATTATTCTCCTCTTTGTGGGTGCTTGGTCTGTGTCAGGCTGGGAGACACAGGTAACACATTCAGCAGTATCCAACTCATGTTGTTTTTCTGGAAGACTTAATCTCTGCCTTTGCTCAGGTGCTTATTGGGTAGGATTGGAGCTTTGTAATGGTTGAGGCTTTTTGGAGTTTTATCCGTGGCTTATCTGTTGGATAAATGCTGGCCAAGAGCAGGGCTGGTGGTGCAGGAGAGGTTGGGTTGGGGTTGTGTGTCCATCCTGGGCAGGCACAAAATCAGTGCGATGATGGACACTAAAACTGTGGAAAATCTCTTGTGTCAGAGCTCTGCTGGCTGTTTGGGCTGCCAGTAAAGAGCCACCTTTGCAGTTGTTGTGATGTGCCTGTTTTCTCCTGCCCATTGAAGGGAGCTGCCAGGGCAGCGGCAGCTTCCTTCGCTCCTTCCTGGCTCCAACCCAATGGGAAATTCCTCCCTTCACCCCAAAATCTCACTGCACATTTCACCCTGTGCCCTGTGAAAGGTAGCTTGAAATGTGACTGGTCCAGAGTTCTTTGTTGCTTGTGTTGGACATTTCATGGTTTAGAGTTCAGGGAGAAAATAGTCAGATATCCACAATAAATGGCAAAAAGAAGGAGTGATTTGGTATCGAGGTAATGCACCAGGTTAACCCCATTGGCCTGAGCCACCTTGGTCAGTGGTGCTGCTGGTGGCTCTTGAGACTGTTTTCCAGCTCATCTTTTAAAGAACTGGATGATCTTAAAGTCCTTTCCAACCCAAACTATTCTATGATTCTATGACAGGGAACAGTTCCATGTGAAAACCCAGCATGCTGGGACAAGCCAGGCATGGAGCTCGGGTCATGCCAGTGCTCTGCCTTTCCCCAGGGACAGGGCACACTTTCCCTGCTCCTGCTCTACCTAGCAAGCAATTTTGGATGCAAGCTGGGAAGTTCCATTATCTTTGAGGTGCTTTGTGCTCCTTTTCCAGGTTCTGCTGGAACAGGTCGGGGTGGCTGGCGCAGGGGAGCACAACTGATGTTGTGTGTCTCCACTTCCCACAGGCTTTGCACCCTGGATACCCTCTGTAGACATCTTGCTGTGCCCCAGACAGAGAAAACAGCGGCCTGTGGAGGTCCTTGTCACAGCCACCTCCTTGCTGTCCTTCCCAGCACCACATGTCCATAGACAAAGACATAACCTGCAGTTTTGGGTGGCTTCATTGGGTGCTCCTGCCTCTGTTGGGGAGCTCCTGCATGGAGCCAGTGGGGGAGCTGAGGTCCCCATAGATGCCTGCAGCACCCTCTCCCCTTCTTTAGCATTAGAGACCTATGCCAGCATAAGGCAGAAGTTGTCTCCTCTGGTCCCTGGCATTGGTGTGGGCTCATCCCACCGTGTGTGGCGGATTTGGTGATAACAGCATCCTCACTGGCCTCCAAGGAGGGCTGTAGCCAGCTCAGTGAGGTTTAATTAAATCTGAAATCCTGGCTGTTTTCTCCTGGGCTTTGGCTTGGGATGCCATGGGTAGGAAATCACTGGGAGGAAATAATGAGAATTAGAGCAACTTCAAGGGTGCTTCCCTTGCCTTTAATCACGTGAACAAACCTTTCAAGTCATATTATCAGCT
>JANHGB010044948.1:37050-55998 GCA_026283785.1 Coracopsis vasa | reverse complement strand
CCCCTCATCCCCAAGGGGCAGCTCTGGTTCCCTTGGCCTCTCCCTGCGGGTCAGGCCTTTCTCTGGCTCCTCTCCAAGGTTTCAGAGCAGCTCTCAGAGAAGGAAAGCCACAGAGTTTGCCCCAGCTGGAGCAGAACCCGCAGTGGCTGGCTTGGGAGGCGAGCGCTGGACCCGCTGGGTATTTATAATGCAGCAATGAGGTTAAAAATAACAGAAATCTAAGCTTGGGAAGCTTTTTCAAAGGATAAAAAGCTTTTCCTTTGGTGTTCGGGTGCCAGGGCTAGTGCTGGCCATCCTCCATCCCTGATGCCCCTGTGCTGTGTCCCTCGGGGCTCTGCGGGTCCCTTCTTCCTGATGTGTTGGGTTGTGTTTTGTGTCCATAGGGATTGTCCCTGTTCCCAGGGGAGCAGGGATGCTGTGGGAAACCCTGAAAACTGTACAGTGCCCATTGGGTGCTGCAGGGGTGAGTGGAGAGAGGCAGAGCGGGATCCAGCACCCAGAGCCCCTTCAAAGCCACCCGGGGGGGTGGGTTCTGCAGTGTTCCTGGCTCCTCTCACTCCCTAGGACAGGGGTTGCAGGGTGGGAGGAGGATGCTCCTCATGTCCAGCTCTTAGGAGCTGGGCTTTGCTGACCATGTTCCTGGCACAGCAGCTTTGCACGGGGAGAGCCAAAGGGGCTGGTTTGCCATCCAGAAGCCCAGAGCTGTTTGGTGACGCAGCATCCCCTGTGACCTCCTCTTGCAGCTGAGACACAAACCTCCGCAAACCCCTGCGCAGGCACCTTTTGTGCCCTCGATGTCTCATTTTGGTTTGGCTCAAACTTCATCCCTGTTGATTCAGAGGCAGCTCCGCTCGAGCTGCTGGGCCTGAGCAGGGGTAACCTTTCCTGTGTTTGCTGTCTGGGCTCAGGATCCAGCCATGCTTCAGGCTGTGGCTCTGCAGCCCCCAGTGAGGCTCATGGGTGATGGCAGATATTTCCCTGCTTGGAGCTGGCACTCAATGGGCCCAAAGCCACCTTTCCCTTCTCATTTCTGTCCTCCTGGTTTTAGCCCCTCTCCTCGGATCCAATTGTGTCTTATCTCCCTTATGCAGAATGGTGCTGGGGGCTGCTCTTCCTCGGCACCCACTCCTTGGAGCCGGGGCATGGTGGGAGTAGTGTGCCTCCATCCCAGGGGCCCCATGGGGAACATGTGTCCCAGTGGAGGGCTGGAGGGAAAAGGCTGATCTATCCCATCTCATCTATATCTTCCCATAGAATCTAGTTCCATAGCTACTGGCAATGTAACCTCCTTATCTCTCCCCTCTTTAGGAGAGATCTTTAAGGTTTAACCTCATGGTTGTGTCCTGGGGTGCCTGTCCCTGTACCCAGGGCAGATGTGGGGTACCCAGTGACGTATCCTGCCTGCATGGGTGGAGGAGAGCATCCTCTTGTCTGCTTGGGAGCAGCCTGATACCTGCCATGGATGGTTCTGCCTGGTACACGTTTTGGGGAGCGGAGCTGGCAGGCACGTGGTGCTTTGTCATCATCTGTAACTGAGCAAAGCGAGGCAGGGATGGGAGTTGGAGATGAGCTGGAGGCTCCATCTGTGGCAGCAGTTCCTGTGGGATTCATGTGGACTCACCTGTCTGGTTCTAGGTAGTGAAAGCGATGTGTTAAATAAACCCTTTGGGGGCTGTCCCCAGAGCATCCCTGGCCCCTCTCTTCCCACTAAGCCCAAGCAGCACATGAACCCAAACTTTGGCATCTGTTATCTGCTGTGAAGCAAACTCACTGACGCTACTTTTTGGCTAAGTCTTCCTGAGAAGTCCTCGAGGGCAAAACGAAACGGGGTCACAGGAGGGTTTAATTGGGTACGTTGTCCTTCAAGGCAAGGAGAAGTCAGAGGAGAAGTTTTAAACATCTTTATAAAAATATCCACATGTGCTCAGCGCAAAACTCACCGTCTTCACCTAATTTAGAAAATGACTTTATATGGAGAAAGATTTAACGCTGCTCCATGGAGGGGAAGAATAATGACCACGTCTGTACCAAATCGCGCTGCCATCCGAAGATCTCCAAGTGCCTTCGAAAGGGTTGGACAGAAGTAATTGTTCTTCTCTTTCCCTGGTTTTAGAAACTGAGGCATGGGATGAGAAAGGCAGAAAAGTGCAACTTTCCCAGCTAATTTTAGCCATTTGAAGTCCAGATCTAAGCACCCAAATAAATGACCTGATTTTAATAGACCGCTGGTCAGGTCTCTGGGGTAGAACCTGGAACAAGTCTGGCTTCACAGGTCTGCAAAGGTGGCCTGGGTCTGGAGAGGGAGCATCCTTCCTTTAATTTGGCATTGCCACCGTGAGCCTTGCTAAGGTCTAGGAGCAGATGAAGTGAATGAGAGGGAATTAATCTGAATTTCTTTGAGTTTAAGAGAAGAAGAGTTTCTCTTTGGGGCAGCTTTGTTTTAGCCGAGTGGGTTCAGTGCCCTCAGTAGTGCTGGAGGCCTGGATCCATCTAGGTCTGGAAAGCAAAAGCAGATCCAGGCTTTTCAGCCCCATTATCACACCCCAACCCCTGAAATCTATTTAGTACTAGTGTAGGTGGTGAAAGGAAAGGGGAAAATGAGATAAGGAAAGCACCTGCTTGAACCTGAGCTCCTTGGATGGAGGATTGGTGCTGGGATGGTTTTGGCAGCACATGGGCCACCTCAGGGTGGTGAGGCTGAGGGTGCTGCTCTGTTCCTCATCCTCCTGCTGCCCAAATATAGCCCCATATCCCTTGAAAGGAAAGCGCTATCTCTTGCTCAGCTGAGCACTCTGCTGGGGCTCCAGGGTCCATCTCGCCGAGTGTAAGCAGTGAAATGCTTGCAGAAGTTGAGCTTTCAATCAGGTGGGCTTAGCTGGGATCCTAGAGCTGAACAAGTTGGACCTGGGGACAAATGGGGGCCGGTGAGTCGCACCAGGAGGTGGGAACTGCTTCCAAATTGCCTGCTCAGCCTGGAAGCTGCTTCACTGAGCCCTGCAGCTTGCAGTGCCTGGGAAGTGGGGACCCATGGGGAGATGCCAGCAGGGTGGCAATGTGAGAAGGGGACAAAATACCTGTCTTTGTGTTTTGCCTTCTTGAACAGGCCTGAGGTCACCTGTGCTCATCTCTTTGTCAAGAACAATTGATAATATTAGTTACATGGTACAACACCAACCCCTCCTTTGTGATCAGGATCTGTCTGTGCAATGGGATGAGTGAGAATTGCAGTAAATGTCTCCTGGGACCAAAAGCACCTGCATCTTCTTCTTTGCGTTATCTGGGTTTATGCCTGACTTCTCCTCCTCCAAAATCACCTCCCTCTGAAGAGGACAGATGGGCTTAGTGTGTCCAGGGCTGGAAGATGCCCCCAGGACTCCTCCATCTCAAATGTGCATCGCTTTGGGATGGAGCTCGGGGGGTGGCAGGGTAGAGGTGAAGCATGGATCTGGCTCCTTTGGTCACTGTGGTGCTAGCAGCATGCAGCACCCTGCCTGATCACAAGCACTGGCAGAGGGCTGGACACTCTTGGTGCAGGCAGTGTGCTGGGTCAATATTTGCCAGTACTGGTGTGGAAAAGGCACCCCAAGCCTTTGCGTTTTGCTTTTCACCTCCTGCCTGGTGGCCCCATGCCTGTTCTTTTCCTCTCTTCCCATTTTGATCAGTCAGTGGCATGATCCTTTATGCTGCAGGAGCATGGGCATTGGTGGGAAGTGGGACCTATCCTGGTGGAGGTGAGTGTACGGACAGCGTGGACCTCCTGGTCCTCCCTCCTCTCATGGGAAACCCTCATTCTTTTGCTCTCTTATCATTTAGAGATGTCACCTCCCAGGGGTTTTGGAAATGCATCTCCTGGCCCATTGGCACTCAGGGCATCAGGAATCGTGGCTGCAGCACAGATGGGAGGAAAGGCCAGATCAGGGGAAAATGAATTAGGACATGCAGAAGTACCCTTGAATCGGGGCAGTAACCTCTAATCCGGCTCAGTCCTCCTTATTTACAGTTGCCGAGAGGGAAGGCAGGAGGAAAGCAGCCTGGCAAGATGCACAGAGCTGATCTGCTTCCCCCCAGCTGCTTTGCTCTCACTAATGTATTTGCTGGCAGTGCTCGTTGTCCCCGGAGCATTCGAGCACGGTCAGAGCAACTGTTCGCAGCCAAAGGCAGGAGTGTCGGAGCAGGCACAGGGCTGGCAATGGCGTGGGGGGGCGATGGGAGTCCCCAGCCCCTCAGCACTGGGTGCATGTGGATTAATGAGGTGCTGAGCTCGTCCCTGTCCCTTTCTTGGTGGCAGGGATGCAGGCAGGGAAACCTCGAAGCCCCTGCCTGCAGTGATGCCCCAGGCTCTGTGATGAGGGCAGTACCCATGGGGTGTTTCTGCCTGTAGTGCTGAGCTGAGGGAAGGGGCTTGGTGCTGGGCAGGTTTCCCTGGGCTTGAAAATACTCATTAAGAAGCCCCAGAGCTGTTTTTCCTTAGCTCAGCACTCAGTGAGAAGAGTGGGGACATCCGAGAGCACTGCCCTGTACAGGGACATGAGGAAGGACAGAGCCCTGAAGAACCTGATTTGGTTACACCTTGCAGTGTTGCGAAGGAGTCCAAAATCACCCCAAAATCTGCTATACCATAAAAAGAGGCATTTGACACCCCTGCTTCTAGGCAAGTGCTTCCCTCCTGAGCATCAAGTGCTCCTGTGGTGTGCTGGACCCATGGAGCACCCAGACCCGGTGCTCCCGCCGGCTGCTGCAGAATATTCTGGCATTTTTAATCAGGGTTAGTGCGGTCACTGCACTTGTTCCAGGGAAAAGCAATGAGAATTTTATGAGGTGTAAATGGATTGTGAGTGCCTGAAAGCATCCGTGTCCCGCTCGGCTCCGTGCGTGCGCGCGCTTCTGCGCCTCCTCTCCTCAGCCAGAGTGTCTTGTCTCCTCAAGATAAATATTAGCTCCATGAGATGCTCTAATCCAAGTTTCTGTCTGTGATGCTGCTGTTGTGGTTAAAAACCCCCCTTTCTTCAAGCTGCAAGATTCATTAGGGTCCAGTCTCCGGGGTTTGAAGGGAAACTGGAGCAGTTGTTAATGAGGGAGCAGTAATATCTAGAGCTCGTTTCAAAGCAGTAATGGAATTAGGAAGAAGACAAACACAGCCCAGTCCCGTGCCTGATGGCTTTATTTTCAGCTTCTTTCTTGCTTTTCACTTTATTAGTTAGAATTAGAACATCCATTTTGCATTAGAGGGCAGATGATGAAATCACACGGGATCACGGTTACCAGCGGTGGGGAACTTTGAGCTTTCTCAGCCATTTCGGAGCGCTGATAGCAGAAGTGGAAAGTGCAGAGGGAGCAGTGATGGAGAGGGAGACAGGACAGGGAAGGGCAAGAGCTGGTGCCTGCAGCCTCTTTAGGGAGGCTGGTAATATGTTATTAATGGAAAAGAAACTGCAATTTTTATTTTGTGGAAGTTCTTTTGTTCCACATTAATTTTTAAAGCCCGCTTTGCTCCCATTACAGCCTTACTGCCATAGCATGGGGCTGGCTGGGAGGAGCTGCCCTTTGAAAGGCTTTGGGGGGGCCCATGTTTGTGTCCAGGCTGGGGGAGCAGGGTGCTGCCCTGAGACCATCGCCCCAACCCCACCACTCCTATAGCACCCACTGAGCATCACCCAGGCACTGGGGTAGGGATGTGGAAGGTGCCAGGGCTGTGTGCCTTCTTTAGGTGCTTGCCTACACATGGAGCTCTTTCTCGATTAACTCCATGTGTGGAGACACGCGGATCCTGGAACAGGAACAAGGCGCCCTTATTCCCCAATAAGCTTGTCCGCACATGGAGTAAATCAATAGCAGCTCATCAGGAGCAGCACGCTGGCTGGAGATGCTGCCCCAGGATGAGTCACATCCAGGGAGGGGAGCAAAAAACTAAACTAAAATAAGAAAAAGCTGAGGTTTGAGTCCAGACCTGGATCTTAGGAGTGACCATCACATTTCTGCTGTGCCAAACCAAAGGGCTGGCTTTGTATTGTGTCCTCTCTCCTGCCTGGTAAGCCTTGTGGGTGGTTGGAGCTGTTTTGCACCTTGAACCGGTAATTGTATGCTGGGGTGGGAGGTGCATGCAGCACTTGGTGCTGGATACGGGTTCCCAATGAGGATGTGATTGGATGGGCTGGGAGCTAACAGCTCTGGGGGGTTTGGGTTGCCAGAGGTTGTCCCTATTGCTTTTCCAAAACCAAAGGTAGTGTGGGTGATGTGCATGAGATTGGGAACCTGGGGGTTTCAGTGCATTTTGCATTAAGCCTTTGAGATCAAAAACGTTAGGAATCATTTGGTTTAAAGCTCCTGAAGTGGTCAAATGTCCTAGCTTTTCCAGAGCAGGCTGGGGCTGTGCCAGAACAGAGTGGTGTGTGGGGCTAGATCTGGCCATGGGAGCAGGGCTCACCTTGTGCCTGGGTCCAGGTTTGATCTGGTAAAGGTTTGGAGAGGAAAGGAGGGAGAGCTGCTTAGCAAGGGATGGTGCTTGAGTGTTTTCCACCTCTGTCCTAGCCCTGCAGTTGCTGATGGTGAAGGTCAGGTCTCTTGGCAGAGCTTGCAGCAGGACTTGAAAGTGACAATTTCCACCCAAATAGGCTCAAACTGACCTCATTCCCAGCAAAGATGAGATTTGGAAGTGGTGGTTGTGGCTGCCTGGTTTCTCTCCAACACCAAGCAGCTCCCAGGGCAGTTGGGGCTTAGTGCATTGGGGCTTATTCTGCAAGAATGAATGAATGGAACAAATCCATTTTAAATGCCAGGTTATAGCACTGGTGACGGGCACTAGAAGATGGCAATGGCTCAGTCCCTGCTCTTCCCTCACTGAGGTTTGGCTCTGGTGGCATCATGCTGGTGGTGCTGCCAGCACAGGAGGAGCTGTGTGGATCAGAGTCAGATGATGATGTGCTACCCACTCTCTGAGCTTCCTGGCTTTTCTCAGCTGCTGCTGAAGCCTGACACTAACTAAATGGGGTGGTTTGTGTCTAATAGACTTTTACTTCAGTCATGCTGGGCAGAGGGTGCTGTCTGGATCCCTGCTGGTGGTGCTGGCCAGTGGCAGCACCAGGGTGGCTGCCCCTGTGGATCTTCTGCACCCCTCAGCCCCAGGGGTGCTACCCCATGTGCTTGCATATACCCCTGCCCCCTGATCAGCTTGTCTATGTAATGGGGTCAAATTGAAACAGGGAGTGTTCAGGTTAGATATAAGGAAGAAGTTATTCCCTGTGAGGGTGCTGAGGCACTGGAATGGGTTGCCCAGGGAAGTTGTGAATGCTCCATCCCTTGCGGTGTTCAAGGCCAAGTTAGACAGAGCCTTGGGTGACATGGTTTAGTGTGAGGAGCCCCTGCCCATGGCAGGGGGCTGGAACTGGATGATCTTAAGGTCCTTTCCCACCCAAACCGTTCTATGGTTCTATGTTATTCTTGGGAAGAGCAGCTCCCTTGCTGGCTTAGCTGCACTTTGGGATCCCCAGGAGGATCTGCAGATGCTGGGAGCAGGCTGACTGTTCCTGGCTGATATCTGCTCCATGCAGTGGTGCTGTGTCCCCTCCTCTCCCCTTCCCTGTCACCACCAGGCAGGCAGCCCGGTGCACACCCCCTGTCCGCCCTCACTTCCCATCTCTGCAGGGAGATGTCAACGCGCTGTCACTGCTGCTGAAAGCACCGAACCTGTGCGATGCCCTAAGCCCCCGGGAAGCTCAGAGCCTCCGCTCTGCCTGTTGGGAAGGTGGGCAGCTGCCTTCGCTGCCAGCCAAGCCTCCCTCTCCTTGGCTTTCCTTGCCTGGAGGGGGGGCTGGACTGCTCTGTTTCCCCTGGGAATGCTGGGATCATGGAGAGCACAAGCCTGAGCTGCCTCAAGCAGCAACCAGAGTGCCCAGGGGGCAGGAGGGTGTTATAGGAGTGGGAGACATGGGTACAGACCTGGCTGGCTCTAGCCCCTTCTCCATGACTGGCAGCATGGGATGCAGGTAGCACCGCTGTCCTCACTGCCACCTCCTTTTGTAGTCACATGGGGAAGGGAAACCAGGGGGGCTGTGTCACCCCTGCAAGCAGATTCTATCAGATGCACCATAACCTTTACAAAAAAGCCCTTTTTCTGTGGTCTTTCCTGAGCCTCGAGTTATTTCATCCAACTTCCATCACACAAACCCCTGCTTGCTTTTGGGGGTTGAACATCTACCCTCCATATCTGCTTTTGGGTTTTTTTTGGCAGTAGCAGTGGGCAGTGGGATATGGCAAGTGTAGGACATCACATGTGAGCTCAGCCCAGGGTTTGGGCTTGAGCACGTGGAGTGGGTCCTGTTTTTAAGCTGGTCTTGCCCTGTTTTGGGTTGGACTGCAGCTGTATGGACATGTGAGGCTGGGAGATGTTCTGAGGTGGCATCTCCTACCATGTCTATGCAAACGCCACAGTGGAGTTCAGCTCCGCAGTGTGGCATACCGAGCACCATCCCAACCCTGCCTTCTTGCATCTTCCTCCCTCTGCCACTGAGATGCTAATTCATGAGTTCCCAACCATGGATTTGCATGCAAGGGGCAATGAGACCAAGCACATGGCCAGGCACTGGGAAGCAAACTGGAGTCCTCAGTGCTCCAGCTCCCCCTCCCATGATGGCTTAGCCCTGGGGACCACAGCTTGCTGCACCCAGTCGTTCCACATCAACCCAGTGCTTGTGATGGCTTTTAGTCACGGTGGTTTTCTGACGTGGTGTCAAGATGCTTCAGTTCATGCAGGCAAAAGTTACTTGTAGGCGCCTCAAGAACTGAGTCAGGCGCACCAGCTTATGGCTCGAGCATCTCCCGCAGATGGGCTCCTCAAGCACCTCCTGATACAGTCATAAACCGGCTGCTCCTTCCCTGTGTGCCATGAGCAGGAACAACCTCTTCCATACAGGGGAAAAGGCAGTGGGTTAAGGGCGAGCATGGCTTCGACCTCTATTTATCCACCTGCAAAATGACCTTAACGCCCGTCCCTATTGTGAAAGCTCTGCGGTGCTTACACTGAAAAACATTGCTTTTGTGGTTTTGAATCATAGATTTCAAAATCTGAAGCGTGTAAGATGGTTTCTGCCTAATTAAGTACTTAACCTGCAACAAAATACTGTGTTTTGCATCGATTTCTGTTTTTTTAGAAGTGAAATGTTGGCTCTGTTTCCAAGTGAAACACTGAAGCGGGCCATTTGGAAAATCAAAATCATATTTGGGCTTTGAAAACATCATATCTTTAATTATTTAATTCCACCCCCCCCCCCCCCCCAACTTGAAGCCATGTAAGAAAACACACACAAATATTTGTGGGTAGTTTGAGCCACCCCAAAGCTGTGTTTTTTCAGGAAAGCTTTGCATGGTAAGTTATTCCCAGTGTTGGATAAGGAAAACCTGAGAAGCTCCTGGGAACCCGCCTGGTTGGTGTCCTCAGGTGAGGGCACCAGTGGAGGGGAAGGGAGAGGTGTGGGGCATGGGTTCCTCCAGCCCTTCTGCCCTGTCTTGGTCCATAGGGTTAAAATGATGCTGGGATTGTCCTTGGATTTGTCCTCTGAGTTTGTTGTGAGGCTTGGCCAGGTTTCCTCAGGGGCTTTGAGCTCATTCCCTTCTGCAGTTAAAATACGTGGCTGGGGACAAGAAGGACCCAGATGCCGCAGATGTGCCATGAGCTGGGTGCTTTTGGTTCATCCTGGAGCTGGGCAGACAGGGCTCACCCTGCATCTGCTCCATCTCTCCCCTTTTCCTCCATTGAGCCCCAGGCTGCCTATTTGTAGACAAAATGAACAAATCCCAGAGGATGAGCTTCTCTCAGGCCCTGGAAGGTGTTTGTCTTGGTGTGATGGATGCTTTTCCATGGTTGTAGGGGTTTTGAAATGCCTCCAAAAACCCTTGGTAGGGGTTTTAAAATGCCTCTCTGCCTGCTCACCTTTCTGGAGGGCTTGGTAAGGACTCTGTAGATCTGGTGGCTGTGGAGTGTCTTGGTTGAGAGCTTTGCCATGTTGCAGGGGATGCAGGAGATGCAGGGGATGCTCCGCTGCTGTGGAAGGGTTTGCTCTGGTGCATTCCTTTGGCCCCACATCCCAATTTCCCTGTCTCTCAAATCCCACTCATGAGTATCTCTAGCCTGGGTATCTGCAGATGGACTGGAATGGGCTTGGGGGCGGGCACAGGCACAGATATGGGTCATGCATTTCAGATGATGATGCAGCCAATGCGTTTAGCTTGCTTGCATCCCAGCTCCTCACTAACAGCTCTTCTCTCCGAGGTTTCCCCTGGCCCTCAGTCAGCAGAGGGAATTCCCTCTCTCTGCCCGAGCTCCAGCTGCAGCTGGGATCGCAGTGAACACAAGGATGGGCTGTAATTGCCACCTCTCCCCAGGCTCACTGGGTTCTGTGGTCCTCACTTGGTTACCACATCTTGGTGCCATCCTGCTGCCTGCTTGCTTGGGTGATTAGAGAAGCACTGAGCTAATCGGTGGCTGCTGTTGATCCTGCAGAGCTGCCCATTCTGCGCTCCTCACTGCAGCTGCTGACATTCCCTGCCATGGATGAATCCTTCAGTCACTTGCCTTGTGTATATTTGATAGGCTGGAGTTGTGTTTGAATTCAGGGTGCTTGAGGGGCTGGGGAGAGTGGTCCCCAGTGAGAGGGATGCAGGAGGATGCAGAGATCCTGCATCACCTGCACTGGGTGGGCTGCTGATGTTGGCAAGGAATAGTTCAGCTCCATAGGGGATGTTCTGGCTCTGCAGCGATAGGTGCAGGGTTTGCCTAGCCAAGGGGGGTTAATCCAGCAGTGATGGGGGCAGAGAGCCTGTTGAGGCTTCCCAGAGTGTGTTGGGGATTGTAAGAGAAGCAGAGAAGCTGCCAGGGCAATTAGCACAGGCTTGTTCTCACCAGCACGTCCCTGGGATGGAGCAGGGCTGTAATCAGCCTGTCGCTTCCCTGGCTTATTAATGCATTGATTCTGGGGGGGTTTGGCTCTGGATGGTATGGTGCCTGCCAGCCAAACCTCTGTAGGGAGAAGTGGGGTTTGATGTGGCATCTCTGGGCATGGTAATATCTCATTTTGGAAGGTGTTTGAGCTTCCTCCTCAGGGACCAATGGAGGAGGAGGAGGAGGTGGAGAGACATCCCCTCCGTATGTGCACTGCCCTAGGAAGGGATTTAAACCACAGGCTGGCAAAAAAGAGGAAATGTGCCTGTGTTGCTCAGGCTTTGAAGCCCGCAGGAGCTTCCTGGTGATGCTCCCCTTCCCTGTTAGGGGTAGCCTGGCTCAGAGGGGCTCTCCTTCTCTGGCTACAGAGGCAGGCACTGCCTGCCAGTGCTGGAAGGGGGTTTGCTGCTCCATGGCCTTCATCCTGGCCAGGTTCTGGGGCTGGGGCGGCAGCAAGGACCTGGCTGATACCCTGGTCCCCCATCTGCAGTGAAGGGTGAGAGATGCTCTCCAAGGAAATACATGAATATTAAAATACAAGTATAGTTATGTATGTTTAGGATGTTTTTAGATATGTATGTTTAGGATGTTTATAGATATGTATGTTTAGGATGTTTGTAGATATGTATGTTTAGGGTACGTTTTACCTTCATCCACCTTCCCATGTGTCTGGGCTCTCCTCTCTGCCCTGTTCCTTCTTGCTTTGGTGTGAACCCGCCTGCCCAGTGCAGCATTGCTGGCACAGCAGCATCGATGCCACGTGTGTGGTCATGCAGAGCCATCACTTCTTCAGTTCCTTCATTTCACTAACTGTTACATAAATCCGCTTTTATACTGAACTTGTGGACGTCACTGAAGCTCTGTCCATACCCATAACATCACTGTTTCCATGGGAACCAGCGTACTTCCAAGGGGGAAAAAGTAGGAGACTAAAAAAAGGACAAAGGAGGAACAAAATAAGACAAATACTTGACATATCCCAACTATGTGTTGGTGTAGGATGTTACAAAGATTTCACTGCAACTTGTTTAGGAAACCTTGCATAACAGTTTTTGTCTCAAGTAATGCAGCAAACAGAATCAGGGATGGTAGAAACTTTATAGTATCCCAAATATCCCGAGTCTCTTAGTGGGAGAGAGCCTCTGGCAACTCTGCATGAGGTGCCTTTGTGCATGAGTATGAGGGGAAGATGCCTCTGCCTGTGTTGCAGCATTTACCTGGGTTTCCATGGGGTTTCCTACATCCTGAACCACGGCTGGGGCTGTGCATTGTGATGGGGTGGCATCGCTGGGTGTTGTGGCTGTGTCCCGGTGAGCAGCCACTCTTCTGCTCCACTGAACTTTAAGGGCAGGAGCTATTAAGGGACACTTTACAGTGGGTAAGTTTAAAAGTATATGTATATATATATATATGGATTTAATGTCTATCCACTCTGCACTTGCTAAGGCATGGTGGGAGAAAAGGTCTTAAATACATTATCGAGCACCAATAGCGGCTTTGGCATATTTATTGTGTTTTAACTGGTAACCCTGGGTCCCTCCTGCAGAGGAGGAGTCCATTGGGAAGGATTTTACTACTCACAACATCTTTGTTAATGCCACGTGTGAGCTGCAGGGAGGGAGCACATCCCAGAGGCTCCATCATGGGAGGTGATGGCTGGTGTGGAGGCTGAGCTGAGAGCTGGGTCTAGGAGGAGGACAGGGACGGGCACATGTGTGGCAGGGCACACTCCTGCCTCCATAGCCCTGCTTTGGTGGGAGGAGAGCCCATCCCTGAGCCACCCAGATGACAGCAGAAGGTGCTAAACCAGCGGGAGAAGGAGGTTGGTGTAAGCTGGAGCTTCTGTTGGGCTCGATCTGGGTGAGTGAGGCTTCACCTGCTTCTCCTCTATTCTTCCTTTGGTGATGTCGGGCAATAAGCGTCATGTTCCTGGTGTTTGGCATCAGCTGGTGACATAGCTGGTGAGCTCCAGCCCCGTGGGGCTTCAACCCAGGCCCATCCTTCTCACCAGGGGCCGTGCACTGACCTGCCCTTTGTGCGAGTCCATTTCTCGGCTGGTTTCTTGCTCTCTGTTCTGTGATGCTGAGGCAGGCGTGATGAGGAACAAAGGATGGGGATGAGAAGCCAGAATAAATCCAGCCTGAAGTGCTCTTGCTTGACATTCTATTTCATTTTACTTTTTAAAGCACCCATCCTTGCAGATGCTGGTCCTATGGTTGGGCTGGCCGAGCCCTCCCAGCTCAGGAGTTAATTGCGAGCAATATATAGGGCTTGTCTTAAAACCTTCAGCTCCTGAAGTTTGGAGATTATGCAAGACACTCAGCTTGCAGGATTTTATCTTCATTTTTTTCCTCTCTTTAAGCAATAAGGTTTTAAACCCTTTTGGTTGCTGGAAAAAACCCTTAAAGTACAAATCTAAAAGGTGATAGGGAAGCAGTTCTGAAACAGTAAGGCAAATAAGAACCTTGTCAGGATTTTTCTATGACAAAACATCTTTTTTTCATCAGGCTTCATCCCCTCTAAATGCAGCATCATTCTTCTCTTCATCACCTGGGCGGCTCAGCAGGGTGGTTCTGTGTTGCTGTGCAAATCCTACATCCCCCTTTAAGAGGTGGCTGCGTTCCGAGGCAGAGGAGAACATCTCCAGCCTGCAACTGACAGTGCAATTTTTAAGTCTTTGAGAGAAAAATGATAACGTGATTAAGACGATTACTCCCTAAAATCCCCTTTTGCCTCTACTTTTGGGCTTTACAGTCACCGTTCTGTGTTATGGGGCCTTTGGGGACCATCGTGTAGCTGTGGTCCTGCAGGGATGGAGCAGAGCAGAGGGAAGCAGCTGCATCCCCTGGAACATCTGCAAGGGAAAATAAATTAGAGATTA
Organism: Coracopsis vasa; assembly: GCA_026283785.1. Lineage (NCBI taxonomy): Eukaryota > Metazoa > Chordata > Aves > Psittaciformes > Psittacidae > Coracopsis > Coracopsis vasa. The sequence continues at coordinate 42,184 of JANHGB010044948.1, read as the reverse complement.
CATTTCCAGAAACACTGGCATGAATAATCGCCCTGTTTTGGTTTCCCAGGTTTAATTGTGAAGCTGCATGAACTAAAATCATCTCCTGGGTCTGTCTGTGCTGTGAGGGAAGCGTTTTGAAGACCTGCAGAGCAGTGATGAGGCAGGGATGCTCCCTGTCTGGCTTTTCCCAGCTCAGTGCCTGTGGCTGGGGATGTGCTGGGCTCAGTGGGTCATCCTAACTCCCAGCAGTGTGTCTTCAGGGTCCCAGATAAGGTGATCCAGGATGGGCCAGGCATTGGTTATGGAAATACTCTCTATTGAATCTATAACCCCCTTTGCTGCAGCCCCACTGGAGGAGTGCCTCTCGGCTTTGCTTTCCAGGAATGCCCTGGTGAATGGGCTCTCCTGGCATGAATCGCTGTGGATTTCAGGGCAGGAGGTGCAAGCTCCATCACATGGATGCAATGAGCATGCCTGGGGCTGCTGTGCCTGCAGTGGGTTATCCACCCCATCAGGAAAAAGCAGGTTTGCTGCCGGTGCGGTACTGCGGTGCTGCAAACCTGCCGCATCTTCCCTGCTTCATCCCACTCTTGTATTCCTTGGAGAGAGGGGAGGTACCAAGCTTGGAAATGCACCTGGAAGGGCAAATGCATGGGATAGAGATTGTGTCAGAGGCAGATCCCTGCGAATGCTCAGCTGCAAGCTAGGGAAGTGGATTCATCGGGTAAAGATGCTCTGAGAGCACCTCTAGCATGCAACATCCAAGGGGATGCAAATGTTTCCTGCAGATGCTAAAAGCAAAAGATGGGAGCCAGTTTATGGAATATGGGAGGAAAAAACAAAATCCAATTGAATGTGCAGGATTGTGATGGGAATCCTGTAACCTTTCAACTGGGTCTGATGTGAAGAACCTTTTTGTGTTGGCCTGGTGCAGTCAGAGGCTGGGAAGGGGTTACTATTTCCATCCATGAAGCTGATTAATTCCGAGGACTTTCAACTTTCCTTGCAAACGGCCTGAATTAATGTTTTAGGATTTCAGTCCCTGCCTCCTCCCACCCCCCCAAAGGCCAGACCCTGGAAGTCCCATTATGCTCCTGTCAAAGGGGCTATTTCTGGAATTGATGATATGAATGAAGCCTAAAACTCGGCTCTCATTAATGTCTGCAGCTTATCCCGGTGTCTCTCCTAAGCTGGTGGGACTTGGTGACGCTGCAGGGGAAGGCTGTCATTTCAACCCAATTTTCACATCACATTTGCACAAAAATTCCCAGGTCTCGCTAGTGCTTTCGGCACATTTGTCAAACACCAGCCACTGTCCCAGCGAGCCAAGGCTTCACCAGCACAAAGGAAAGACTGTGGGTGGTGATGAGGGACCTGGTCATGGCCTGTGGGTCTGACTGACCTCTCCATGGCCAGAAAACAGGCAGCAGAGCCAAGGGTGGATTCAGGCAGTTTGATGCATTTCTGTGGTTGGGTTTTACTGTAGGGCTGCCCAAGCACTGGTCCCCACCTTGCCCATGGAGCCCAGCTCTCCATCACGCTGGCTGTGATTTTGGGGGGTCCCACCCCATCTCCAGCAATGGCAGGGCAGCAACTCATTGTATTGGAGCTGCTGCTTTGCTGGAGCACTGGCACTGCTTTGGGAGAGCTGGAGGAGGGGATCATGGAAGGAGGTGGAAAGGAAAGAGAGGGATGCAGGGAGGGAGGGGAGGGGGAATAGCAGAAGCCACCTGGAAGTAGCAGAGCACCAAGGGAGGAAATACACATTAATCCTCTGGAGGAGAGTGTGTGTCCCTGTAAAGCATCACCAGACTCTGCCCTCTGCACCCATCGATGTGGATGCCTGGCTCCCCCAGCAAAGGGACCATGATTTTTGGGGATGGGTGATGCTGCAGCATAGTGATGCTTGCTCTCCCCATCCGCAATCCAAAGAGCAGTGTGTGCTCAGGCTCAGCGCAGACAGCGTGTGCTGCTGATGGACCGAGCATTGAGCCCATTGTCCTCTAGGTTGGCGCTGCCCTCGAGCAACAGCTTTGCATTTAATTCACTTGCTGCTGAATTTGATCTAAACTTCTGCAACCAAATCATAGCAAGCTTAATGCAATATCTTCCTCTTTCAATTATATTAAGCTGGGTAGCGCTGGTTAATTGAATCTGGGCCTCTTGCCTCTTAATTAGGAAAGGTCAGGCTCTGCCGAGTGCAGGCAGGTAGCATGGAGATGGCTCATGGTGGGAAGGGGGCTGAGGGCTCTTGCTCTGTGCAAAGGATGCTGCTGGTAACGAGTGAGTGACTTCTGGGTATTTTCTGGGGGTTTTTTGGTGCTCTATCTTGTGAATTTTAAGTCTGGTTACAACAAAAGCGTTATTGGATTTTTCTGTGTAGCAGAAACAGATTTCTTTTAGTTGAAAAGGATCCGTGGGCCCTTTGTCTGTCTTGACCAACCTGATGATAGAAATGTGGACTTTAAAGAATGAGTGAGCAGGTGACCCTGGAAAGGAGGGACTCTGACACCCAAGGTACGGAGTGTGTAGGGTGATTACTTGCTGTGTGCTGCTGTACTTGTTGTGTGCTGCTGTACTTGCTGTGTGCACATGAACCCCTTTATTAAAGTATCAGCCCTATGGATCCTGCCTGCTCAGCCTGAGCAAATATTTACCTCATGCAACGTGGATTGAGGGCTCAGCTCAGCTCAGTGTGCCCTTCACCCTGAGCTTTGCCTCCGCCTCCTCACCTTAGCTGCTGGCTGAGGACCAGCCACTCTCTCTAGTGCTTCCCAAAGCCCCTTTTGCCCCTTCACTGCCCACACAGCAGCAGCCAGCAGCATTCAATAAAGCACCTTCTGCTTTTGCTAATTGAAGAGTTTCCCTTTGTCAGGCTCTCAGCTCAAAGGAGGGTCGGTACAAAGCCGTAGCCATCAGCACTTTGTGTGGCTCTGAAAATCCCATTAGCAGAAGAAAGAGCTTGAAGTTTCATTCAGCTGGAAAGAAAAAAGAGGCAAAAAAGTATCCTTCCCCCTCCCCAGCCTTCTGATGTATCAGCTGCACATTAACATACCGCCCTCGGCACTGCTGGGGTCCCTGTCCCGGGAGTATTTAATCAGGGTGATGTGTTATATTGGACTGAAATGTATTTGCTCGAGGGAGCGATATGCCGATAAGTGGGTCTGCGGTTAAAGCTGGGGAAAATAAACCTGCCAGCAGCCAATAAACCCCCCTCCTGCTCCCTGGGTCCCTCTCCTTCCTCACAGGCTGTTTTCCTGCCTGCAGGAGGTTTGTTACTGCAAGGGGAGCTGGAGAGTGGGAGGGCAGGGATCAGCCCTGGGCTGGTGGCTTAGGCAGAGATGCGGGGATGGAATGGGATAAGGGGGTATTTGCCATTGGCTCGCTGGGGACAGTATTGAGAGTGCTGGGGCCCTGGGCAGTGAGTGTTTGAATAGATAAGGACTGATGTTACCTGTGTGCACTGCAGGGACCCTTTGGTGAGTGCACATCTGGTGCTGGTCCCCACATCTGTCTCCTGGGCGCACATCACCCCGCAGGTTGTGGCAACCTGGAGGCTGCACTCTCCTGGCTACTTTTAAGAGAGAGCTTTCAAGGCTTTGCTTGCAATTAGTCACTGATGCCAGCATGCTAATGGCATTGAGAGGCTCAGCCCTTTGCACTGGGCATGGGGCTGTGGTGAGCTTGGATATCTACTCATCTGCCCTGGGTGGGTGTTAGGGCTGCTGTAGGTCTTGGAGAGGGACGAGATGAGATCAAAGTGGCTCTAAGCAGATGCACATCATGGTTGTGTGCTCACCTCTGCTTGCTTGGGATCCCAGCCAGCACCAACCAGCTGCCCACTGTGGTGAAAGCATCACCCAGGTCTTGTGCCCAGCTGAGATGGAGCCCTTGGAGGACACCCTGCCCTAGTGCAGGGTCTACTCCACCACCACTAAAGACTTTGCACATAGCTTTGCCTGTCTGGGGAAGCATCCATCTGTCTCTGCAGGTTTTGACCCAACCAAGCAAGCTACTCCTGAGCCTCCTCCCTTCCCTGCTGAGCATCTCGCACAGCCCTTGCAGACACGTGTTCATTCTGTCACCGTTTGGGATCTTACAGGGCTTTTTTCACCTGTTCTTTATGTTCTGAAGGGCTTTGCAGTTCCTGACTGGCAGAGCTGTGGATGAGGTTGGCTTTGCAGAGGGATGCTTTCCAGCCCCCTATGCTGGGGAATGCCTGTGGATCCCCACTGGATGCTGCCCCCTCCTCCAGCTGCCCTCCACACCTGCCCCCACAGGACTATATTTGGGCTAAATATTCCAACCTGGAATGTCTATCCCGATATCCTATAAACGTTTCTTCCGATTAAACCATCCAGATTGCTGACAATGAAACCGTGACTCAGCCCCATGTGATTTCCCAGGAATTCACCCAGGATGGGTGGCAGGAGCTGCCAGCTCCAACCCCGCGTGCCCGGCAGGATGGCACCTGCTGATTCATCCTCACCTTCTTCTTCCCCAGCCTGATAACGCTACAGCACGGGCTCCCAAACACCACCCGCTACCGCGTTGCAGCGAAAGCTCTTGTCTGGCAAGAGCCACGCTTATTTTCCTGGAGCCTGGAAGCTGCTGCCTGCACCCAGGCGGGAGCGTGGCCCCGACTGCCTGTGGGTTGTGGCAGTCGATGGGGTGTTTTCTGTGCTAGGCTGGAAGACAACCCCAGCACCAGCTCCTGGGTTTGACATCTCTGTGCCATAGGCAAGAAATGCTCCCTAGAAGGATGCAGAAATTGGGTACCAGGTTTGAACCATCCCCATAAAGATTTGCTGCAGCAGCGTGCTTTGTTCTGCCCCAAAAGTAACAGCATCCAAAGTGCGTCCCAGCAGCTCAGCTCTTTAAAATTGCTCCAAGGGGCAGCAGCCAGGATAAGGATGGGCTCTGCTGGCCCTCATAGTCTTAAAGGCTTTTTGGTAGTTAGTTAATGGTTTTGACAGTCTTAATTTGGACTGGGAATGAAAAGTTCAAGCAGTGACTTCAGGGAAATGCTCCTGGGATAAGCTTTAACATGGTTAATAGAAAATTGTAATGTTGTTAGAGTGCTTTTCCGTAAATGCCAGGAGAGGAAATTAAGTGTCTGGTGTGAGTTTTTTTCTTTCTTTTTCCTAAAAGT
>JANHGB010044948.1:15970-36591 GCA_026283785.1 Coracopsis vasa | reverse complement strand
ACAGGGGAAGTTTAGATTGGATATAAGGAAGAAGTTCTTTACTGTGAGGGTGGTGAGGCACTGGAATGGGTTGCCTAGGGGAGTGGTGAATGCTTCATCCCTGGTGGTGTTCAAGCCCAGGTTGGACAGAGCCTTGGGCGACATGATTTAGTGTGAGGTGTCCCTGCCCATGGTAGGGGGTTGGAACTGGATGATCTTAAGGTCCTTTCCAACCCAAACCATTCTGTGATTGTATATGAATGCACGTGTGTCATAAGGCAAAGCCCCTGTGCCAGCCCTGATGTAACCAAGCTTTGTTTAGAGTGCCTGGGGAGGGTTAACCTTCCATAGTGAGCCCAAAATATACCTGTCCCTTTATCCAAGCACTATGTGTGCTGTTGGCCAGTCTTGGGTTGGCTGCTCTCAGTGCTGCCTCTGCTCAGGGATTTTAGCTCTTGATGGTGCAAGAGGAGACCTTGTTGAACTCAGATCTCTTCTCCCCTGCCCTAGTGTTGTGCATGCAGTGATGCAGGAGCATCCCTCCTCCCTTCCTTTCTTTTGCAGAGCTTCGACGATTTCATCTTTGCCTTCTTTGCCGTGGAAATGATCGTCAAGATGATCGCACTGGGGATTTTTGGGAAGAAATGCTACCTGGGAGACACGTGGAACCGCCTGGACTTCTTCATTGTCATTGCGGGGTAAGCCCGGTGCAATGGGTCTCCCTCTTCCTACCCCTCTCTTGTTGTTTATGGAATATTTGGCATGTAGTGGATTTGAGGGAAGGGTTGCATCCCTGAAGACTGGAGCTTTGTGGGCATTGGTGCTGTTGGTATTGTCCATCTTGGCAATCATCCGAATCACAGCGATCCTCTCCATAGCTTGTGGGAGAGCCGATGCTCAGCTCATGGAGAGAGCAGGGCAGGGTGGCAAAAGCTGTTTGTGGTGGACTGTGGCCAGCCCATGCCCTGGGGCTCCTCACTGGGCCTTGGGCTTGGCTCTTCTCCCTCCAGCCCTGATGGTGGTTGTGGTTTCCATCAGGCGAGGTGGTAGAGGAGTGGGCGGCTGGGAGCATGGAGCGGCGTGCCAGGAGGATAGTTCACTGCAATGTGCATGATTGCCCTCATTATTGTACTTCTTTTCTTGAGGGAAAGAGACCAAGTTTTGCCTTTTTGAGTGTTTTCCTTTCAGAGGAACCTGGTTTGAATTAAAGGATCTTTGAGCACCCGAGAGTCTCCTGGCGGAGGCTGGAAATCCACATGAAAAGTCCCTGGCCCCCAGCCAGAGAGCTGAGTTTCTTTGACACATGAATCTCTCGCCAGCCCTCGCTTCTCTCCCCGCCTTTCCTTTGGGAAAACAGTGGGGTTTTCGTCTTCTGATAGAGTTTAGAGATGGAATTTACTGGATTTTCCTGGAAAGGAGCAGGGGGCCCTCCTGGTTGGGCTGTTTACCTGGCATGGGCTTGCTGTGCCCCAAGAAGGGGCAATACTTTGGGCTTTGCTTATGGTCCATTGTTGGCCCCATAGGGTCATGGCAGACATCTGGGAGAACCAAAGCAGTGGCCCAGTAAAACCAGTAAGGAGGTGGAAGGTCTCCCAGTGCATCCTTGGCCTGGGAAAACTCATTGCCATGGGGTGCTGCAGAGAGCAAAAGATGTAGTGAAGCTCAAGCCACAGACTGGAGGCAGAGATGGAGGGCAGAAAGGCCAAGAGCTGTAACTTTCCCTGGAACCCATCTTCTGCAGAAAGCTGCTTTCCAGCTTTTCCAGCCCTTAGGAAAAGGCTCAAAGTTTCCTCCTGAAGTGTCTGAGCATCCTTAGGGATTGCAGTGATGGAGCATTGGACAGAGTGGGACCTGGTGTCCAATTGGTAGGGTTGTAAACATCAGCAGCACGGCCAAGGGCTGGAGCCTGCTAAAGCCACCTGGTGTATTCTTTAGGTCTTTATTATTTCTTATGCTAGAATTAGGTGTGATGAGGAACCAGACCCAAGCAAGGCCAGGCACCCACATGGGGAGGCTCAGGGGGGCATGGTGCTGGGTGCTGCTGTGTTCCTCTCCCAGCCTGGTCCTGGCCATGCCTGTTGAGCTTGCAAAGACTTTGGAGCTGGAGTTTATCCTTGATGTGCTTCTATAGAGACCCTCCCCATGATGGTACCTCGATTTAGAGGGACATCAGCAGAAACAACCCCAATTCCTATTTCAAAATATAGCTGCACTTTGCTTAAGCAATCATTAAATCACCTCCTGCACATGGATGGGTATTTGGATGTGTGAGAGCCACCTCTTTCCCATGCAGAGCATGGATCGTGTACCCTCTATTCTTCTCACATCCCTGGGAGTGCACAGAGGCATTTATTTGTTGCAGGGGCTTTGCAGCCTTGTAGCTTGACCCCTTCTGTGACTCCTGCCGTGTTGGCTTTGCCTCTCACTAAATGATGGCTCTTTCCTTCATGTGCATGAACTGCTCCCATCTGGGCCCCGTCAAAACCAATTCAGCCGGCAAAGGATCGAACTGGATTTAAATACAAAGTGGAGCCTCTCCTCCCCCTGCGCTCACTTTCTCTGCTCCCTTTCATGCCCTTGTGTTCTCCTCCAGCCCTCGCCCATCCATCCTGGACTCCTGCATCCTACTCGAGCATCGCTGCGTCCTGGAGGCTCCCTCAGCCATCCACAGCAGTGCCAAGGGCCAGGAAAAGCCAAGGGGGCTGCAGGAAAGGGTCACTGCTGTAGCAGAGGAATAAAAAAGGGACCCAAGCCCTTTATTAGACTCAAGATGTAGGTAAAAAACACTGTAAGAATAAGAGAAAAAAACACTCCAGGGACAAATCCCAACCAGACAAAGGGAATTCCTCCAGTAGCCTGAGTGCAGCTCTGCAGTTCCCACACAGAGCAAATCACCCTCAAGGAGAGCATGTGCTAGGGCAATCCTCAAATCCCTGCTGTATTTGCTGGATACCTGATGAAGTGCATCGTGGTTTTATGTAGGTCTTGTGTAAGGGCTTCAGCCAGGTTCCCCAGTGAAATGACAAGGGAAGAGACCTCAAAAATGATGCTTCCACGAGGCCCTGGAGACCACAATGAAGTAGCTCTGCTTCTGCCTTCCCATTTTTTCCCTCCCCTTTTTGTGCAAGTCATGGGAAGAGGGAAGCAGGTCCTGGCCTCCTGCTCTCCTGCTTTCCCTGATGCTTCCCTTCCCTTGGGATGCAGAAAGAGATGACAGGGGAAGAGAAGAAGAGGCAAACCCTGTGAGTGTGATATTGGGTGGGGAAGGCATGTCACAGTGGGGGACATGTGGGATGTGCTGCATGCCTGTGTGATCCCATGGGCACATCATCCATAGAAGCCCTTCCCAACCACTACCAGTCTAAGGAGAGGCTTCCAAACAACCTTCTAGCATTTCATCCTCCCCATTCTTTGCGAAGTTTCTGGACCTGTCAGGGGTTAACCTTGCAGAGAAACCTTTTTGTGCGTGTTTGCCCCCAATCCGCCACTTGCAGAGGGCAGGGAGAGCCGCTTGGGTGCTGCGCTTGCTCCTGCTGCGCTGCCGGCCACTTTCGTGTCATGCCATTAAGTACTTCTCAGCTCTGTTAAACTGTCCAGACCAATCTCATGAGCTCATGGAGAGTAAATGACTTCTTTGTGACAATGTAATGCAATTAGCGATAATTGTAGAGTGTGTAATGTCTGCAACACATCTCTGTAATTACAGTAAAACTTGCTGGAGATGAGAATAGCGCTGTATTATCAAAACTCAGCTTAGTGAAACACGGCTTTGGCTGTAGGTTGCAGAGTTGCATGGGGAAAAGCAAAGGGAAAAAAGTGATGAATGGCATAATTATGCTGTGTTATTTTAAAGTAGAGGACTCGGGGAGTTCACTTTTCAGAGCACACTTGAAGGTGAGCAGGCGGTGCGAGCCAGCTCTTGCCGTCTAAAGACGACTCGACACGATTTCGACCTTTCCCAGCATAAGATGGAGATGTATCAAAGATAAACACTTGTTTACATCCAGAAATATGCAGAAGTGATTGCAGTTTAGTGCTGACTGAGGCTTGGGCTGGTGAACTGGAGCTATGGGATGGAATTGTGCCCTGGCTTGTCACTTCAGGACCCAGCACCCTCTGAAGGGGAGGGTGCAGGGACCTCTTCTTCAGTCTATGGGAAGAGGGGAGCCACAAATCGAGACCTACCTGCTCCTCAGCTGGAGCCAGCTCCATCCCCAGCCACTTTGCTTGTTTTGACTTTGGTCAGATAAGGACTCCCCTGAACCTCTGCATCCCCAGGGATTAAAATGTGCTTTAAACCATCCTCATCAAAAACCACCCCAAAACAACAAAAACCCCAATGGTTAATTGTTTTCCCATGAGAGAAGCTTTAAATCAGGGGATAATTTGGTGCTGTAAGAGCTTACAGGGTTCCTCTCCGCCTTCTCTAAGGTCAAGCAGGGCTCTGGATCCATGCCTGTGTTTCTGCTCTCTCCAAGCAGGGCTGTGCATCATCCCGTGTTTGGGTTGTGCAGGTCTGTTGTTACTCTGGGATCAGTCAGTTGTTTGGCCAAGTCTGTGGAGCCCTGTTTGTGCTTTGCTCATTGTAATGGTAACGGGCCTCTTAAAAGACTTTGTAGGAAAGTTAAACACTTGTGGTATATTTTGCTTACAATTCGAGCTGAGCTGGGGCTGGAGGTGGTTGGCAGGCGGCTTCCTGCAGAAACAGACACCGCTGCCTTTTCTCTTTGCTTCCTGAACACTTCTAATGTTTGTTATCATTTTTTCCTCCCTCTGTTGAAGGCTATATTAAAGATTTAGCTCCACTGAACCCTTCATAAACAACCCTTAAGGATGTCTTGCTCCCACCTGGTTTTGAGTGCTGAGTTTCAGGGATCAAATATGCTGCAGGAAGCTTTGCTGTATTCATAGAGAGAAAGGGATGGCGCAGTCCATCCCTGCTGCATCTAAACCCGCATGGCTTCTGAAGAGCTCTTAACTTAGGAATTGGGATGAGGGCGATGCTGTCAGACTGGCCTCATGTGGCTGCAGCAGCCCCAGAGGAAGGTGCCTGCTGGGTGCTTTGGGTGAAGCTTCCAGCACGTGGCCTTCTCCTCTCAGTGCCAGTTCACTTCACAAGCAGGCAGGGCTCTTCTGAGCACCACTTCATCTGTACCAGGCTGATCAAGGGGCTGCTTCAGCTCCCTGGTTCAGACGCGGAAGAAAGGGCTGGCATGGGACTGCCTATGGGAAGTCCCTGCTGCAATCTCCTGCTGTGACTGCAAAGGCTGTTCTTTCCCCAGGTATTAGTCACTGCATCCTTAAAAGTAAGAGAAAGGCAGAGCTGAATGTTGCTTTCTCATCCCCTCTGCCTGTATTGATCTCTCTCGCACTGAAGAGCAGCACCTTGGAGATGTGCCCTCTGCGCTGGGGGGTAATTGCCCGTGTAAGTGGCTGATTTGCACACGCAATTACCCAGTGTGCAATCACAGCCCCAGCCCCTCTGAGCTGCAGTGAAAGCTGCACCAAACCCTCTCCCAGGAGCCTGCTGGGCTTTCTGGGATGGATGTGAGTGTCCTGAAAGCTGGGAGCCTCCTTGCAGGTCCCCACTGAATCCTGAATTAGGTGCTCTTTGCTCCAGGCAGCAGTGGCAGAACCACATCAAGCTGATGCTCATCATCACAAACCTTTGGGATTCAAAATCTGGGGCTAACTTTTGCAATTTGATGCTTTAAGTGGCTTTTGGGAGGATGAAGAGCAGCTGAGAACCAGGGACCAGCAAAGCCCTACAGCTGGAGATGCTTCCTGCTCCATGCAGGAGCCTTCGAAGCACAGCATCCTGAGCACGCCACATCCCTGACTCACAGAAACCTGCTGGGTAAAAGAAAACCCTCAGCAGCCTCCCCTGTGGCTGGGCTGGCTCAAACCCACCTGTGAAAAGCTTCATCTTTTTCAAGTTTTAGGACTTTTTAGAGAGAAAACACTCAAGTTTCTCTCAGTTCTGCAGCTGAACTTGCTGCTGCTTCAAAAGCCTCATTAGTCAAGTGTCCTGGCTGGGACAAGCAGTGCTGCTGGATCCAGCAGGCTGCGGGGTTCGTGCTCCCTCCAGTTCCTTTCATTCTGTTCAGCTTGATCAAAATGAGTGGTTTTAAAAGTAATCAACACCCACGAATGCGGTGAGACTTAAAAAGCAGCTCCTGAGCAAAAGCGGAGCACAGCAAAGCCTGTGAGGGCCAGGAGGAAACCTCATTCCAGCTTTCTGAAGATGCAATGCTGCCTAAATAATGTTCCCTTGTCTTTTCTAGCACCAGTGGCTTAATATCATCCACTGATAACTGCGCTTTGCAGATAAAGGGTGTCTCTGTGCCCAGTTTTGGTAACCTTTTGACACTGAATAAATCTGAACCTATCTCTTGCTGGCAATGAGTGGCAGCTCTTTGCCTCTGTGGCAAGAGGTGGGGGCAGCTCTCAGGGATGCTTCCCTGGCTGCAGGCATTGCTCTGGGTTCCTTGTGTGACCTTGATCACGTCTCCTGGCTGTAAAGCATCTCCAGCACCCAGCTGTGAATGGGGAGAGGTCAAGCTTTCCTTGTTAAGTGCCCTCAGCACAAACTCCATGACTCTGATGGGTCTTTTCACCATCTTCTGCTTCCTGAGCAGGAGTGATCCTGGGGATGGGAGCAGAGTTCAGGTCAGAGAGGTGCTGGGTAGGTGCAGGAAGGGCTTTGCTGTGTGAGGAATCCCTTCCTGTGATGCTTCTGAGCATCACTTCTGTGAGCCTTTTCCTGCAGGTAGGGCTTAGGAGATTGTTCCCAAGGGTGAGGGTTTTATATGAAAGAAACCCCAGTGTGCTCTGAGTCTCTCTGTCTCCAGGCAGAACAGAAGTGCATTTCAGCTGCCCCGTCCATCCTGAGCCATCCCTTGTGTCTGCCCGCTGAGACCCAGGAGTTTTCCTTCTCGGAGGAGTGTTTGCCGAAGGTTTGCATCAGCTCTCTCTCTGCATCCCACCACCAGCCCCTTGTACGTCTGCCTTTGCAGATGCTCTGCTTTTATTCTTAGAAAGCCCTAAATATTTCCGCTTTCCTCCTGAATAACTCCAGCGATCGGGGGTTGCTGATCGCTCTGATGAGTCTCAGCATTTCCTATCAATCCATCCTAGTTAATGCTGAGTATTTTCCCGAGCCTTTTAACTTGCCTGGGCACCCGGGTGCGTGGCAAAGGCGCTGACAGGCGTCGTGCTTTCCCATTTGAACAGAAATGACATTTGAGTTGAAGATCCATCAGGGGCTTTTTACACTGCAGAGTTCCAATGTCTAGATGTTATATATGCTGGTAAATGCACGTCGCCTTGCCACTTGGTGACATCCTGACACTCACTCTCCCTGGGTATCTTCTCTTGCCGGGGACATGGATTGATTCTTCCCATGCATCCCCTTGCCTCGGGAAGTGACCTTTGAGCTGGGAAGTGGTGGGATTCTCACTGGGTTTGCTCTTTAGTGACTGATTTTAACCCCCTTTTTGTTTCCCCCAGTAATGTCTTCTCTCAAGGCTCTTGAGCTGTTAGTTATCAGCAATGTGTGGATCCTGTAGTCTAGGTCTGGGGTTGAGCTTGTGGTGATGTAACACCAGTAGCAGTGACCAGCAGCAGAGGTAGGAGAACACATCCTGGTTCTTGGTGTTCAAGTTACTGGGTTGTTTGGTTGGGATTTGAATTTTGATTTGTAATTGTTCAATATGTTAAACCAAAATGCATTTTACAGCAGTGCCCTTTGCAGTTTACAAGCACATGTATCTCCGGGAGTGAGTCTAGAGCTGTCATTAATCAGGAGATGATTTGTCTTGGTGCAGATAACCATCTGCTGCTCTGAATTTTGCTGGTAGCTTCTGTTTTTAGTAATGGATGAAGGAAAAGCTGTATGTTTGACATGGGCTTTTTACCTGAAAACTGCAAACCGTGCCAAAATCTTTTCCAATAACAAGTGAAACTTCAGGAGCACTAAATCCCAGGAGAATTACTGTCCATCTCCTACCTTAGCCAAAGCTCACACCATATGGTAAGTCCTCCGCACTGAGGAAGGGGCTGGTTTCGTCACTGGAACCAGGTAGGCTTTTGTGGACATGTTGCCTTCCTCTGTGGTCAGAGGATAAGAACAAACATTTAGCATCCAGCATTCATCTTCTGGGACTGTCCTTCAGCTGTGGGTGTCAGCTAAATACCGAGGAATACGTTGAGGTTATTTTGGTCTTGGATACGGTTTGAGCATCGTCATCCTCATTAGAGACTATCAAGAGAAATCAGATGAAGTGTCACCTCATCAAGCGTGGAGTCATGTATTTGGGGGTTAGAAAGAGCAAGCCTTCTCCACCTGGGTGCTCCTCACCTGCTGATGGCCAGGAGGGAAGAGAGTGGGTTTGGCTGATCACAGCAAGAGCAGAAAGAAATCTCCATCGTGCTGCGGCGTGGCAAAGCTAACACATTCCCTGATGATCCTGCGGGATTTCCAGCAGGGAGGGAGGGGGCAGCACTGATGCCTTAGTGCAAGGCACCAGCAAAGCCTCCTCCAGAAGCCTGATGCCTAATCAGGTAAGATTAATTCAGGCTAGGGCAGGTGTCGAGAAGGTTTGTGGCTGGGAAGCAGAGCGCCTGTCTACAGGATGGGGCTGGAAGAGCTTGTTTTGTTTGGCTTTGCAAAATCAAGGCTGAGAGGAGACGTGATTTGTCCTCTGTAAATACACTGGGTGGGTAAATACCAAGGACAAAACAGCTACAGAATTAGAGAATCAACTAGAAGCTACTTAAAAGACAGCACTGCCATAGGAACAAATGACCATGGCTTGTCCTGAATGAATTAGGGTTGGAACTTAGGCTTCTAACCATCAAAGTTGGAGGGAGGGAACCACCCAACCAGCTTTGAGATGGAACTTGAGTATTTTCAGAGGAGATTCATATCCTGTGGTTGCCTTTGGCTGTGCCATGAGCAGAGTGAGACAGTGCTGAGGCACCCCAAGCTTGCAGCAGTCCAAATGCATCCTCAGACTAAGTCATGTGCAGGTTGCACCTCAGTGTCCTGAGCTGTGAAATAACCCCATCAGGCACAGCGTAGGAGCACTGGAAGGTTCCTTGGTCCATGTTTGCTCCATTTATTATCTACAAATGTCATCAGGTTTGATTTGTGTGCTTGTCTGTCCACCAGAATTCCACTTGCCAATGGTCTCTCGTGGGTAGAGCTGGCGTGGCTCAGTGTCCTGTGCTGCACACCTCCCATGCCTCATGGAAAGGGTCTGCACCAAGGGATGCTCCTTTCTCCTTTTCAGGGCTGTGGTGGTGCTCAGCACAGCAAACCCAGATGTGTTAAGGAATCTGCAATTGTTAAAAGTGGAGTGTCAGGAAATTGTCCCCCTGGAGTGTGCAGCCACTTTCAGAACCTTTTGCCCTGGACCTGTGCAAAACACAGCAACCAAAGCAGATGACAGAGAGGGAAAATCTGTGTCTGTGTGAGCTGGTGTGTCACATTCTTGCTCATTGACTTATTTGATACGCAAACAACCCTTAATTAATTCCTCTGGCAAACTTTCCTGGTGGGAGAGATGCAGTAACAAGTCCCCCTGCGAGCGGCTGGCATATAATGTTTGATTTATAATGTTTGATAATCTAACATTTCTCCATGCTCCTCCGCATTCGTGTCTCCCGCAGGATGCTGGAGTATTCCCTGGACCTGCAGAACGTCAGCTTCTCAGCAGTCCGCACCGTCCGTGTCCTGCGGCCACTCAGGGCCATTAACAGGGTCCCCAGTAAGTCAGATCCTTATTCCTCCCTGTTGATGCAAGTTCTTTGTATCTGTGCCCTAAGGATGGAAGATGCAATCTTATATTGTAACTCAAAGGTTCACACAACCATGGTAGGGCCAGGTCCTACCACCACGCTCTGGTTTCCAGTGCCTGTCACTTCTCTGCTTTAAGTGATATTCCTTTTGGCACCTGTGGCATTCGAGATGAGCCACGAGTCAGTAAGATATCCAGCACTGCCTTCAGACACCTTTCTTTGTCATCTGAAGAGGGTTTCAGGAGGCTGCTAAGGTGAAGGGATGCAGGTGATAGGGATTGACTGAGCCAAGGCAGCAGGGGCAGAGGGTTCTGAGCCATGCAGCTTCCACCCTCCCTGTGCTACCCCATCCTTTATGGGGTATATATATCTGGAGTATGTATATATAAATATATATATATGTGGTATAGGTAAATACCTGGAGAAATGGGGGTGAGGAAGTCTTGTTGTGGGTGGAATTGCCTGCTCCTGCATGGCAGCAGGTGATAGTAATGCAGGCCTGTGTATTGAGAGGCACTGGCCATTCCAAACCCAACCAAACTGCCCAGGGAGCCATTCCTGCTGTGCAGTGCTAGGTAAGGCCTGGAGCACTAAGAGGTGCTGGGCAGTCCCTGTCAGATGCTGTATGGATCAGGTGTATTAAGTACAACTGCATCAGAAGCATCATTTTCCTGATCCTACAATCCTGGGTATCAAATCCAGAATTGTCTTAGCCAGGTTAAATCCAAGTCCAAACTCCCCTATCCAAACTAGCCCAATGCCTTGATGAACACCGATCAGCTTCAGTTCTGACTGCTGGTGCTGGAGGTGCCTGGGGTCTATTTATTTTCCTGGCCTTGACTCTTGAACTTAATCTGGCTTTGCTGCTGCTGCTGTTCCAATCATTACGGTAGCTTCAGAATCCTGTTTGCAATGGGTTTTTTTCTCCCCGCTGCTGACCTGATGGATGGCTGAATTTATCCACCACTGTCTAACTGGGGATGTAATTCACTTAATGTATTTCGAAACCCTGGGTAATTTGTCTTGGCTTCTCTGCAGCGCAGTTACAATGGGATAGAAATGTAAGGTGGGGGAAGAAAAAAGAGGTTTGTGTGATGATAAATGCAGTAACCACCGAAAGTCATTTCAGTTAATTAGGAGTTGATGCAGGGTGGTTGCTCCCTAGTAGACAAGTAGAAGAAAAACCCTGATAGAGGAGGTGACAGCATCAGGCAGAGAGAAAGAACTCTTGTTGAAGTACCAAAGCAAAGGGTGCAACAGTAAAGGTTTCTGTAAATGAAAATCAATATAAGCGAGTGAGAGAATGCAGAAGATGGGGAAAGGAGGAGAGCGAGAGATGAGCAGAATATTACAGAGACGTCAGATGAAATCAAGTTTTTTGTGTGTAAATGTCAAGTCGAAGTCACCCTCAATTTGTCTTTGTTACAGAACTGGCTGTTCCTGAGCTTGCGAGAATTAACTGCCAGAGAGAGTCTTGTATTTTAAGGCAGAGTGGGGATTTAGGGCAGATGAGTGGAATTAGGGAGGAAAGGGAATTTTAATATATACCGAGTGGGGAAACAAATATGACTGAGCAAGGGAGAATGTCAGAGTTTGGTCTCAGGGAAGAAAGGAGGCATGTAATTGCTAGAGAGCTTTAGGAGGAGAGGACTTGAGATAGGGAGTGAAGGGAGAGGAGCAGGGAAGGTTGGTTGTGTGCCCAGGAGCAGGGTATGGAGGCAGGGAGGTTTCCCAGGGGAAATCAGATGGGACCGGGGAGCTGCAGGTGTTTGAATCTATGTGTGGTTGACAAGGATGGTGGTTGGGAAGGCAATGCAGGGAAAAGTACGGATGGAAAGGAAAGGTCAGGAGGACATAGCTGGAATAAGAAAACTCAGCGTGGGCTTTTTGCTTCAGGTATGCGCATCCTGGTGACGCTTCTTTTGGATACACTGCCCATGCTGGGGAACGTCCTCCTCCTCTGCTTCTTCGTCTTCTTCATCTTTGGCATTGTGGGAGTCCAGTTGTGGGCAGGTTTGCTCAGGAACCGCTGCTTCCTCCCCGAGAACTTCAGCATGTGAGTCTGTGTGGGCAGCAGAAGTGTCTCTGCAGCCTGGGCGAGTCTGTCCCTTCAGGAGATAAGGATATCCATTAAAAAGCCTTCATCTTCTCTAAATGCTCCCTGCTCCTAAATGCCACCACAAGTCCTGCTCAGGCACACATGGCCAGGACAGTGAGCTGTGACAGTTTGCCATTCAAGTCCTGCAGGACTGTTCTTAAACCCTCAGCCAGCACCTGGGAATGTCTCTGATTGATAAGAGCCAACAAAACCCCCCTGAGAATAAGGGTTCAGGCTTTCTAAGTTCAGCACATCATTCATGTGTGACCTTTTCTGCATTCACTGGGACTCTGAGGGCTGGGTCCCGTTCAGCAGTTGGTGGTGGTTATTGGTATGGCATTTGTAGTCCCACCTAAACCCCAGGGAAAGCTACTGGAGCTGCCACATTTTGAGATGGTAGATCCTTCTCAGTCTCAGAGCAAGAGATGGTCCCAAAGTGTCCGTTTTCTCAGTGGCCTGGATTTTAAGGCAAAGAGGACTATTGTGATCAAATGGAGTTTTGCAGCACCCAGTTTCCTGGCCAGCCAGCTTGCCAGATGTAGGAATGTTGGAACAATGGTTGAAATATCTGGTGGCCATCAGCCTCTTTGAGACTGGAATTTCCATACGTGTTCTCCTACCTACCTGCTTTTTCCCACCACCTCCCTCCCTCTGAATGCTAGGAGAAGGGCAGGTAACTGCAAGCCCTTGATGGCTGCTCTACCAAGCTCCAGCACCCCTGTCACCACCTTTCAGCTGACTCTCTGGAGTTGATCCAGCTACATCCATACCTGGATGGAGATGCCCTGCAATGCCAAAAGCTCTTTCTTGCATACAGCAGGATCATGATGCTGATGCTGTGGCTGGGCTGGCTCTCAGCTCTGGAGCTGGCATGATGCGCCTTTTATCCTCTCCCACGCATCTCCTAATCAATGCCACCCCTCCTGTAGATCATGTCCTCAAAGGGCAGTTGGAAGAGTCATTTCCAGGGCACGTCCCTGTTAAGTAAATGGCAGCAGAGCAGGGACACTGCCTCACCACTGAGTAAATCCAATAGAGCCACAGGTTTGGGTGCTGTTTAATTGAGCCAGAGTTCCAGGGGTTTAGATAAGCTTTGAGGGGTATTAAAGGCAATTCTGCAGGAATTAACCGGGCTGAACTAGGCTTAAAAATATCTTTGCAAGCTTTAGTGGGAGTCTTGGCAGCTTTAAGGAGGTAGCTGTGTGCAGAGCAAGAAGCCAGTTGCTGGCTGGCCATGGGTTGTTTCATTTCCCTGGAGTGTTTGCTGTGGTAAGGCCACCCTCAGAGGGAATTTAGAGCTTATCTATGCACGGAACAGGCACTGTGACATGCAGATGAAGGCTCTGTCTCTGGTTTTTAGTAAGCTTGGGAGGTCCTTGTACACAGAGCCTTGCCAAGCAATTCTCAGCATTTTCGGGAGGACAGGAGATACAGGAGCTTAAACCGACTGATTTCCATCTTACTGCGGCAAAGGCATTTCAGTGAAGCCCTGCCGGGCTGAATCCTGCTCTTAGTCCCCTAAAGTCAAAGCCAGAGCACTTCCAGATGGGTTACTCCTAACAGTGTCATCAGAGAGGTTGCTGAGTGTCCAAGTGCACTTGCCTCAGTTTCCCAAAACCCAGTTATTGCCATCATCTCACCCAGTGGGGCTACAGAAAGTCCGAGAAATTCCCTTTCACAGCTTTAAGACCCATAATAACAGATGTTGGACTTTGCTGTCCCAGTTGTTACCTTGCCGGACTGCCTGCAATCAGTGTGCAAACCCCAGCCCTGTCTGGACTCTTTCAGCCCCTACACGGTGGATTTGGAGCGATACTACCAGACAGAGAATGAAGACGAGAACCCTTTCATCTGCTCCCAGCCCAGGGAGAATGGGATGCGCTACTGCCGGAGTATCCCAACGCGGAGGGAGGAGGGTCTTGAGTGCACCCTGGATTATTATTCCTACAATGACACCACCAACACATCCTGTGTCAATTGGAACCAGTATTACACCAACTGCTCCGCCGGGGAGCACAACCCCTTCAAGGGAGCCATCAACTTTGATAACATTGGCTATGCCTGGATTGCGATATTTCAGGTGAGCATGGGCAGCTATAACGGGGTGATTGGCACTGGTAGGAGCAGGATTTGGCTCCTCAGTGTCTTGTACTGCACCAAGACCAGCCGTAGGGCGGTCAGAAGTGACTCAGCCAGAAGAAACATTGCTTGTGCACTTGGTGTTGTAACTGAGTCTTGACTGGTTCATATTCCCTTCCTATCTCCACCAGGTCATCACACTGGAAGGTTGGGTGGACATCATGTACTTTGTCATGGATGCACACTCCTTCTACAACTTCATCTACTTCATCCTCCTGATCATTGTGAGTGGCCTTAGGGGAGCACGGACATCTTGCTGGCATGTGGAGTGACCCAGAGGAGCAGGGCAGATAATGCAGTAAATAGAAAAGCTGATGTAGAAACCAGCCTGCTGGAAGATGTGCAGCTTCAATACATTGTATTGCAGCTGAGTTTTGCTGTGAACATAAAGGAAGGAAAGATGTGCTTAAGCTATGGTAGATACATTTCTGTTGCTGCTGCTTCTACTTCCCTCCTTGTGCTCCAAGGTTCTCTCTCTTCGTTGCCACCTTGAATTTAAGTTTAAAAGCAGGCAAATTTCCCCCAGTCAGGTTTTGAGCTCTGGAAGGGGAGGAGGCTGCCCAGAAATCCCTCGTGCTGAAGGACAGAGAGGACATTCCAGGGAAACAATCCCAAACTTCAGAGAGCACATTAAGAAAGGAGGGAAGAGATTACTGCCCACAGCCCACCCACATGTCACAGCATCATCCGAGACCACCCACAACAGAGCCAACAAAGAGTATCTGTGGGGTGGGCTCCATGAAGGGCTTCATCCATGCAAGCAGAATTAACTACTCTGACTGGCTGAGCTCGTTGTATAGACTCTCTTTATAGTCAAGGGGGAAAAATAGGTGCTTTAAGGGAGTGATTCATCTCCTCCAAAGGTAGACATCCAAAATAAATTAGATGCATTGCAGACTTGATGTGCCTATTTCTCTCTTGACTCTAAAGGATCATTAGGTGTCTCACTCGGATGTATCTGAGATAAGTGAGATGAGTCCCTTTCTTGCTTTTTAATTTGACTAAGCCCAGCAAAATAGCTGCACGTTGTCCATTAGGCCATTGTGGGGATTTCTGCTCCTCATCAAACCAGGACTCAAACCCTGATGAGAGAAGATAGGAGGTCGTTTAGTCCCTGATGGTTTTTCTGGCTCATCTAATAGCTTCCCCAGAAAAGAAACAATCCCTTGCTCTCAGCATCCCCGAAATGGCGGGGAGGAAGGACAATCAGTGCTTTTCCAGATGCCGTGCGAGTAACGTTAGCAGTGTGTGATAGTCCGTTAGCATGTCAGTAATTCCCTGTGATCCAGGCTGGGCTCTGCAGAAGGCAGAACCTCATGAAACCCTGGTTGGAAATAAGCCCCCCAGGCCGTGGGTACAGCCCGCTGATGCCCTTGCGTAAGTCACCCGCAAATCCCGTTAGCAGGGGAAAGGGATCTGCTTGCAGGCTGCCCTGACGCTGCCAGGAAGAACGTTCCTATCAGGAAGCCTCAGTGCATTCATCAGTAATGCCACTAATTGTGATAATTACAACCGCTGTCTGCGGGGAGAGAAAAACGTCATCTTAAAAGAGCAAAAGCTTTTTGTCACAATAATCTGCTCTTGTCTTTGATCTCTGATGTGCTCCATGGAGTGCTGGTGTGGGAGTCCTTGGGGTGGGGGATTTGGGGGTGACTCAGTCCCCCCATGGTGCTGGCTGATGGTCCCTGTTGGGTGACGCAGGGGATGGAGCTGGATGGGATTTGCTCCATCAGCAAAGCTGGCTGATGTCTCCTGTTCCCCTTAGGTGGGCTCCTTCTTCATGATCAACCTCTGCCTGGTGGTGATAGCAACGCAGTTCTCCGAGACGAAGCAGCGCGAGAGCCAGCTGATGAAGGAGCAGCGGGTGCGCTACCTGTCCAATGCCAGCACCCTCGCCAGCTTTTCAGAGCCAGGCAGCTGCTACGATGAACTCCTCAAGTACCTGGTTTACATTGTCCGTAAAGGCAGCAAGCAGCTTGTGGAGCTCTACCGGGTGGCGGGGGTCAGGATGGGCTTCCTTGCCAGCCCTACGAGCAAAGCAGGGTCTGACCGGCACGCCAGGAAGCACCGGAGGAGGAAGAGGTCCTCAGTGCACCACCTCATCCACCACCATCACCACCACCACCACCACTATCACCTGGGCAATGGGAACCTGCGGGCACCTCGTGCCAGCCCCGAGATCAGCGATGTGGAGACCAGCTCGCTTCACAATGGGACCAACCGGTTGATGCTCCCCCCTACGGCATCAACCCCCCATGGGACCCCCAGTGCTGCTCCCAGCAACACCGAGTCTGTCCACAGTATCTACCATGCTGACTGCCACTTCGAGCCGGTGCGCTGCCGGGCATCCCTTCCGCAGCCAGGCCTTGGTTTGCCAAGCCCTGAGGGGATCCCCAAGAACATCGTGGGCAGCAAAGTGTACCCCACAGTGCACCCCAGTACCTCCCATGAGATGCTGAAGGAGAAGAACCTTGGAGAAACAGCGGTTGGTGGTGGGAGCAGCACCCTGACAAGCCTCAACATCCCACCGGGGCCATACAGCACCATGCACAAGCTGCTGGAGACACAGAGCACGGGTGAGCCTGGGGCTGGGTGTCAATGTAGGGTTGCCTTGTAGAAATACAAGCTGTGACCTGATTTATTTCTCTTTCTGCAGGGTTCTTTTCAGTCCACGTTACAGAGAAAGGCGATAGCTTTCCAGGTGAGGCCAACAGAAACCTTCTGACCTACCTAATGTGTTTTATAGCCAAAATCAGCAGAGAGTTTTCAGCATCCTAGATTTCATACTTGCAAGCATCCAAGGGAAACTGATGTTTTCATTGAACCCATTTTCTTTCCCATCCCCCAAACCAATTTATTCTGCAATTAATTTCTCCCCCCAAACTAACTTAATCTGCAATTACAGGGATCACCACTTCCCGAATCAGCTAGAACTGAGCTCAGTGACACTGAGCCTGGCTGCTTCCAAATGGTCACATTCCTTCCTGAAATGCAGGGGTTGGAGGTGGCTGCACTGCCCACCACTTGCTGCAGAGCTCGGGGATGGGCACCCTGCAGATCTCAATCCCAGCACATCCCTGAGCGCTGCGTAGCTCTGTTCCCTATGGCACATGAGGCTTGGGGAGATCAAGTGTCTGCTTTGCTCAATGGCAATTGCAGATGCTGAGTATTAAGAATCTGTGATTTGCTCAGGAAGCCCATAACAGAGCCAGGCACTGAAGGCAGCTTTCCTGGATCAGGGGTTTCATGCCTTCACTGCTAGATGCTCTTTCCCCCTCCACATCCTGAGGTTTGGAAGCTTGGGCCAGTCTAGTCCAAACCTTCTCAGCCTCCAAGCAGCATTTCTGGCCAGGCTTTCCCAGACAGTGAATTCCTTTTCCATCCCACCACAGTGGCATTGACCTTTCCAGCCAGGAGCTGTGCAGGGAAGAGATCAAGTCAGATCCCCAGCCCAGAGTCTAAACACACAGGGCTGGGCTCTGAGTTGGTTTATCGCTGGGGTTTTATTCTCACTGCTGCATGCTGCTGTGCAGGAGTCAAGCACGTGCGTTGCAGATAGCCTTTCCCCTTGGCCAGATGGTGGGATATGGGGGGAATAACCTGCTGGTATTGTCACCCAGGAGCCACCTGGCAGCTGCTGTTGAGGGCAGCACATGGAGGGGGAAGCTGGTGATTTCAGAGCATCAGCAAACAGCGGGAGCAGGAAAGGAGGCTGCTACAGCAGTGCTGCTGATAATTACAGCCCAGAGCCTGCCAGGGCCAGAGAGATGATTGCTTTCTCCTAGCCATAATGGCCAGAGGTGTAATGAAGTGAGCTTAGGGTCCGGGGCAGCTCTATCTGCCTGGGGACAGCAAAGAGGGCTCTGTTACTAGGGAGAAGGCACTCGGGGAGCACAGGTTTTGCCTAGGGCTCTTTGACCCAGCAGGAGCCCTTTTCCCATTAGGAAATGCCTGTCATGTCATGGGGACTGGGGGTTGCTCCGATGGCTGACGGGCTGCCATGCCCCTGCCCCATTGGCATTTCAGGGCCCTGCCAAAGCTCCTGCAAGATCTCCAGCCCCTGCACCAAGCTGGACGGTGGCTCCTGCAGCCCCGAGAGCTGTCCCTACTGCCTCAAGGCGCTGGCGAGCGAAGCCGAGCTGACGGACAACGAGACGGCCGACTCGGACAGCGATGGGGTCTACGAGTTCACGCAGGATGCTCACTACAGCGACCAGCGGGACCCGCAGCGGGGCAGGGCCCGCGCCAGGAGAGCGAGCCGGGTGCTGGCCTTCTGGCACGTGGTGTGCGAGACCTTCCGCAAGATCGTGGACAGCAAGTATTTCGGCCGTGGCATCATGGTGGCCATTCTCATCAACACGCTGAGCATGGGGATCGAGTACCACGAGCAGGTGAGTGCTGTAACGGTGGCTCTTGGCACAGCGGGGATGC
Source organism: Coracopsis vasa (assembly GCA_026283785.1). Lineage (NCBI taxonomy): Eukaryota > Metazoa > Chordata > Aves > Psittaciformes > Psittacidae > Coracopsis > Coracopsis vasa. The sequence continues at coordinate 18,143 of JANHGB010044948.1, read as the reverse complement.
GGGCGGTGATGTGGGTCTGAATCCATCTGCCAGTGGGATGGTGAGAGGCATTGGGATGCTGTAGGAATGATCTCAGGACTAAGCAGGGCTGCTTTTCCTCTCTGAGCTTGCTTTTAGCTTGCAGGCAGCAATCACCCCAGCTGGTACCTGGCTATGTGACCTCCTGCATCCCAGCCCTGACAGGGATGTTCAGCTCTATGCCAAGACGGCCATCAGCACGATGCCATGCTGGGTTCTATGGTACAGAGCCCAAGCAGAGTCACCAGCCGTTTGCCACTGGGTTTGTGCCAGCCCAGCAGTGTTGGCTGCAGGCTCCGGGGTCAGTGCAGCTGCAGGCAGGGAAGCCAATTGAATTTACAGTCCCTGGAGAGGAGGTAACAAATGCCCTTGCTTCCCTGGTGAACGCTACAGCAATAGTCCAAAATAGACTCATCTCTGGCTATTCCTCTGCTTGATTATCTGAGTCCTTGCAGGCAAGAGGCTGCCTCTGTTCCAGCCTCTCGCACACTTGTCACCTAGCAGAGCTTTCTGCTATATATAGTCATTAAGAAAAGGAGTTGCTACATTCCTCTTGAAACATCTCCATAAGGATGACAAGAGCTCTGCTTTCAGGGAGGCTTTTGCAGGGTCTGGTCTCATGAGGGTTTTGTGGCACGCTGCTGGCATCATGCCTGGCATGGTGCCTCTGGTCCTGCTGCAGGCATCAGGTGGCTTGGTGCTGCAGGTGCTCGCTTTGTATTCGGAGTGATGAGTTTATTAGCAGGGATGATGAGATGCTGCATAACCTTGTTAGATCCTCCTGCAATGTTCAAGGGCTCCCACTGACCAGCATGGTGCTGCTCCTGGGATGCCAGACCTCTCCTCTCCCAGACGGATACAGCCACCCCTATCCCAGCACCAGCCTTTGCTGGGACCTCTCTCATATCTTCAGTGATGGCTTTTTACCCTTCTCCCTTCCTGGCACGTTTCATGTTTGCAGTCGCTTGTTGCATGCAGGGGTGTTTCTCTCACAGTGGCAGTGGTGGTGGCTTGAGATTGACTCCAAATTCCTGTGTCTCCCTGTGGCATTAATGCCTCAATGACCGAACACCAGGGAGACACGGCTGTGCTAAATGTGTCCCTTCAAGCCAGCACCTTCTCCCTGACATCCTAATACAGTCTGGCTGGCTACCCGTTGTTTTCAGTACACATTAAACAGCGATGCGCTCTCCAGTCCTGCAGGTTTCACCTTCATGCGCTGCCCTTGGTGGGAGCTCTGCAGGGAAGCTTGAGTGATTCCACCTTTATTTAATAATAGCAGGAAGATAATCTCCTAAGAACCCGGGGGGAGGTGGCTCACAGAAACCAGTGAACACTCATATTCCTTCCTTGGCTGAAGGGTGAAAGCAGATCCGCTGTGCCTATCCAAGGGGAGGATTGTTAATGTTTGTTGCCCTTTATCAGGAGCATCTTTGGGAGATGCTGGTGTAGGCTCCCACCCTGCATGTACATCCTCCTGCGGATGCGCGGCTGAGCAAGCTCCATTATCAAACACCCTAAAGGCAACACAGCTCCTTAATTGGCTTGGGGGAAATGGGGCAGTGGGATGCTGGCCTCTGCCCTGGCCAGTGGTGAGTCCCCAGCATTGCAGCTGGATGGGAAGTGACAGATTTCTGTGGTGGTTTCCGGGTAACAAGGTGAAGGGAGCGGATAAGCGTGGGGGGACTCCAGATGCTGTGGGTGGTTGCTTGCTTTGAGGGTATTTTTGAAGCTACTACTGTTCCAGATTCCATTCTCCCAGGCGTTTGGAGTGAATAGCAGAGCTTGTTTTTATTAGTTCATCTGCTCAAAGTGGCAGCAGAGAGCAGAGAGGTGTTTTTCTGTAAACTCTGGGGGTTTATAGTCTGCAGTTTCATAATCTGACAGTTATGAGAGCAGGAATTAGAGGGAAGAAATGCTGGGCCAGGCCTTCCTGCAGAGATTATAAACACTGAAATGTGACTGTTTTCTGTTAGAAGAGCCTTTCCTAAAAGTGCAAGTGATGAACCACGACACATTTATCTTCATTGGCTGATGTTTGCAAAGATATGAGGGGGCTCGAAGAGTACTTGACTCCATGGCTTTCTATATTAAGCTCCATGCTTATTTAATGAATATTTACCTCTTGGGATTTTCACATGAGCACTCTGGCACC